>JAPMNP010662081.1:0-10936 GCA_029874935.1 Atherina boyeri | reverse complement strand
TCCGGGAACTTTATGCTTACTACTCCGATGCATACTGGAGATTTCGGATCTACTACGTAGTATGCATACTTGTTTTTGCCTACTATATAGCAAGCGTAGTAGGGGTATTCGGATGCAGCCCTTATGACATCAGTGGCCTGATGCTGATGGCTGAGAGACACTTCCTGTCGAGGGGAGGGCGGGACAACCAAAGGAAAATATTTATGTTTTTAGGACCCATAAAAGAATATAAAATATCATTTTTGGACAAAATGTTTATTTTTCTCCAAAATAAACACTTTTATTCTACACCCCTTTAGACGTTCTGTGGGTGTATTATTGTTTTAAAAATTTGTGAAAAAGTTCTATAGATCACCTTTAATTTAGCCTCTGAAAAGAAATGATGGGTCCATTCCACCATCATACCTAAATTTTTAGTGCCCAAAATTACTCGTCACACAGAACAGAATCAAAACTGATTTTGACAATGCAAGCTGAAAACAAATAGAGTTCAGCACTGATTAAAATAATCAAATTCTTAAAAGCTTGAAAGTGAAGGACCTGAGAGAGGAACGTCTTCCTCAACGAACAACTGCTAACAAACTAATCAAAGGTTGCGGAGAGAAATATTATCAAATGACTCTGGGGCTTTTAGAGGCCCCTGGGGATGGGGCCAGTTAGCAGTTAGACAGTCGCTCCCTGTGTCTGGGTGGAAGTCCAACGTAGTTCATATTGAGAACAGAGCACAGCATTGTTTTTACTGACGAAGCTCAGACTTCTTCCACTAAAAAGCTCTACTTAGCCAGTGAAAACAGATGATGTCAAACTAATGTCGTAAGAGCCCCTGAGTTCAGAGATTTCAGCAATTTACATCAAGACTTCGACAAAGAGGCTTAATGAATGACGACACAATCTGCATTTTGACCTGATCACCACAAGCACTTAAAATCTGAGTAGCACACCCTGCTCCGTTTGTGTTTCAAATGCTCTTAGTTTAACCCATCCCTCGCAAGTCACATAACATTAGTACAGCCCAACAATAAGTACCCCAATGATTTAAGGACTTATAAACATTTCCTGCATCTTTTATTCAATGAAATATTTCCACATAATGAAAATGTCTTGTAAAATCTGCAAAGCTTGTTTAGTCTAATCATCAGTGTCAAACTTCAGCTCCTCAAAGTTAAGCAGCTGGACTGATCCACTAAGTAACAACTCGGTTTCTACTTGATCATCTTGACAGTTAATTGGCAGTTTTTCCTCTCAGCGTGAGTAACATTCAGCAGCTCAGAAGTGACAGCATCTGATGGGACGAGGAAAAAGGTCCAACATTAGATCTAACTCTGTACTTTGCGTTTGCATGGTCAGCAGCTGGAACCTTTGAGCCACACAGTCTTTTCCTCCAATCTGAGTCACCGCTGTCAAAGTGACAGATAACACAGCCTACAGCTTTTACATTGTTAATGCAAAATTCAAAAGTTTGGGTAATTGTTTCAGATTTCTAAGTATGTCATACAATGCAAACAATTTTAAATCAACCAAGATAGAATGAGATTACTATTACAGAAATGTGTGAGCTAGATTTAGTCAAGCATTGCATCTACATACACTGTAATGAATCTTGCCGGGTTGCAAAGTACAGTATATAATATATCAAACACAGGCCTACATGTCTAAATGCAAAATGAGTCCAGAGAGTGTGTGTATGCTCAACACACACACACAGTTTCGCTGGCTTCTGTGTAATGACAGCGGCTGGAGAGATTGGAGAAAATTACGCTGGGGAAAATGTTTGACCTACCTCGCCACCTGCTCTATGTGCACAGATAAATCCTCTGGCCAGGCTGGATGAGTTTTGTCCTCTGTGCTCAACAACATCTTTGCTGATGTCAAAGTATGACCTGATTTGTCTCCCAGTTTTTTTTTAATGCTGTTGCTTTTTTGAACGAAGCATTTCATATGACTTTGAAGTGCTGCGTGTGTATGCACATCAAGTGACTCTGGGCAGGTGCTGCTTGTTAATGTCAGGAATCAGAGGAGATAAAAGAGCAGAGGACCCCGCTTTTCATCTGCAGCTTTCAAGAGCATTTCTTTTTTTTTTTAAAAACAACATTGTTTTTTGACCCCTCAGGTCTGCACGTTCTGCTGATGAGTGCTGTGAGATGTTTACTGTCGAGTTCAGTCCTTTATGTTTCGTTTAGCTCTTCAGGCTTAGCTCGGTTGTTGCTTCGATTGAAGTTCTGAGTCATAGTACATTTTTGATCTGTCAAAATGCCTCAGCATAAGATCACTGTCATATTTATGAGTGATCTTGCTTTTGTGATTTTTTTCTTCTCCTGTATAAGAGAGAAGTCTTTCGTGTGGCTGTAATATTTGTATTATCTCCATCTACAATACTTTAAAGACTCCCTCTGTTTTCTTTCTACAACTGCATTTAATTATGAAATACAACTGAGGGGTTGCTCTTTATGTAACAGAATAATAAATTAAGGCTTTAAAATAAATATATGACTTCTACGGTACCTTAGCTGCCTTTGATGTGCCATCTCGTGAAAATGAAGGATTTTCTATTATTTTATCTGCTTGTATCCCCTCCTCCTTCCTCTTTTTTTAATGTAGTCTCAATGCACTTTCATCAGTGTTATATTAATACTGCCACACAAAAACCTCACAACCTGTATGATGAGGTTACTACCTCAGGTTTAGCTGTGACCCTGCAGATTTAGATCAAATGCCAAGAGGCAAGATTTGCGTGTCAGTTTTACTGGATGAGGCAGAATACGAGGCAGAGATACTAAGACGTAACTGGATTATAAAAAGCGTCGGACGCTATCCAGCTGTGCCTGGAGCAGCAGCTGTCCACAAGAGAGTGGAGGAAGAGATGAGAGAGGATGTTAGAGGGGGGAAATACAGAAAGAGAGATGCAGAGGGGAATGCTTTGCCTAATGTCACAAACCATAATTTCAACAGCCTCTGAATGCATCAGGCAAATGGAGCAGAACTACTGTCTCATTCACCTCTATGAAAATGTACGCACAACTTGGACGCAAATGTAATAAATGTCTCCATGTCTGGGGACAAGTGACAGAGAAGAACTGGAGAAACCAAAACAGTAAATTGTTTTGGATTCATGCAACCCTGCTGCTGACTATTTTAATGCATGTATAATTTTGCTGAGGATGTGCATTTGCTATCTGTAACTGCGCAAGCCCTCAAGGTTTTTCAGCAAAAGGTTGAGCTTTTTTTAAAATTTTTGCATAAGAAATATGTCTAAATTATTGCTAGATAATGCAGTAAGACCTCTTCTTATTTTGAATTTGTTTGCTTGTACTTTCAACAACCCAGTCCTGGAAAGAAATGTGATAATTCCGAAGGGGACATGAATGAATTTGCAACACCAAACAGTTTTTTGTTTTGTCGTCTCTCCAGAATCAACACCAATCTGTTATGTTACCTCTTTCATTTCCTGTTGGACGTCCCTCAGAGCTTTGAGAACCTGCTCTAGGTTGTCCACCACTCGTTTAATCTGGTTTCGGACCACTTTCCTGCTGCAGCCCGCTTCCTTCCTCTGTGACTCCCCCTCACTGTTTGGTCTGTGCTGTACCCATGTCTGGTTCTGACCCAGGATTGCAATTCGCTCTGAGTTTGGTCTGGGTTTCCTCGGGCCTCGCACAGTTGTGGTACAGCCCAGGCCTCTGTGAGGAACCTGAGTGGAGAAGATGAGTCCGTTCAGGGGCCCATTGAAACCCTCCACAGGTGGCTCCCTAAGGGCTGTCAGGTCTCTCTGACTCTGTGAGTTCCTGCTGTGCTTATTGATGTAGCTGAATCCATGCTGTCTCTCTGTAAGTCCCCGAGTGTCTGAGCCCAGCCAGCTGGATGAATGGAGGTCTCTCTGGCGGTAGGTAGTATGGCTGCTGTAGTCCCACACCTTCCGCTTCTTGTCCTCCATCAACACCACAACAGGTACCTTGCACTCTGGCTCCTCGGCGGTAAGTGCAGACACAGGAGTGGGAGGGGGTCCAACGAGGGGTCCGTATTTCCTGACTGGGGTTGTAGTCCCGTCATACTGCGACTTATGCAGGCTGAAGTGACTGCTGTGGTTTTTCACAAAGTTGGGATTGTCCTGAGCTACGGAGCAACTATTGCTCAGGCCTTGCGGTCCGTCCCTCAGGCCTGTGTAATCAGGATCCAACTCTTTAGTCCGGTTCCACCTGGCAGGACCATCCTCCCTCTGCTTCCCCAGACTCCCTGGCAATATGTGATGCCCCCTCAACACCACTGGCAGCATCCCAATACCATTACACCGCAAGTCGCCCTTCTTTGCCCTGTCCTTTCCCTGGATGGAGAAGAAACCAATCCCTTTGGCTTTCTCCAGTGGGGTCAGGTTGTTGCGGGGCTCTGAGTTGGATTTGTACGGTCCGTTGAGCCCCAGGTCACCGCTGTTGTGGTGAGGCTTCAGACTATTGCGCAGCCATGGGATGAAGTGAGGGGTGTGGGGCTTGAAGCTTTTCTGCTCCCCAGGTGCTGGAGTCCCACTGTCAGAGAACATGGTGATGGATGATGTCCAGCAGCCTCAGAGAATAAAGAAGAAGCCGAAGAGGAACAGGAGGACTCCTGAGACACAGACAGCTTCCTCCTCTTCTTCCATGAATCTCCTCCTACCTTTGCCATTAACATCGGCTTTATCTGCTCTGATGGTTTGTCTCTTTTTCCGCTTCCCTCTCCTACTCTGTCTCCAAAACTTTTTTTCTGTTTTTTCCCTCCACGGCACTGGTCCCAACCACTCCCCTTTTTCCTGCCAAAGCCTGTTTCTGATTTGATCGACCTACTTTTTTCCCTCCGCTTTGGCTTGTCCTCCCACTATCCTCTCCCTTGTAGTGCTCCTTGAGCCTGTTACCCTCTCATTGGGCTGGTCTTAGAGATGACAGGGGCCTCTCTCCCTCCATCTTTTCTCTCTGCCTGCCTGCATCTCACTGGCACAGTAGCAGTAGAGCCTTCCTGTCTCCACATCTCTCTCCCCCCTCCCGCACTGCACTGCGCTGCCTCCTATCCTCGCTCTTTCTTCCTCCCACTCCCTCTCACTGCTCCAACTCCCTTTCTCTATTTCCCTGTTCTCTCCACATCTCTGTGTACTCTCTGCTCTTATCTGAGAAGCCCTTATCGTCCTCTGTCTTTGCAACTCTCTCTTCTCTTTTTTTCTTTTCCTAGCCTTTGTGTCACTGTTTTCGTCCCCGCCAGCTCCACCTCCAATTTGCCTGGGAGAGCAGCTAAAGTTCAATCAAGAAGCCAGTATTATTAATCCCCTGTTAGCAAATGTGTACCCATGTGATTTTTCCTGCTTCTGTTCTCATCTGATTACTCCTTTCCCTGGCTCAGCCCCTCACAATTAAATGCTGCTTAGGACACCAGAGGGGGTTTAGAGGGGAGGATGACAGCAGCAAGGGATAAAGGAGAAATAGAAGGGGGCGCGTAATTGTGACCTACCAGATCAGAGATCAGCACCAGTTTGACAGAAACTATAAGCTGCCCGGCTGCAAACAACAGCCTGCCTGTGGCATGGCTCTCCCCGGCTTCTAACAGTCAGCAAACAGTGTCACGTTACGTCCCGAATGTTTTCTTGTTTTCATTTTCTAACACATATCCAACTTCCATTTGTTCCAATTAAACAGAGACAGCTGCTATTTTCGGTTTCTCATTTGAATTCTTTTTTATTTATTTTATTTTTTTGCTGTCTGGATTAGATTTCTTGTGTCTGACAAGCTCAAAGATGCCTCCTAGGTGCTTTTTCACTCGGCTGCCGCTGCATTGGTGGGTACCTCCCTCTCTGGTAGGATCTGAAGTACAAAAAATCACCAGCAGAGCCACACAAAAGCCCTGACAGTTTGCTGTCAGTCAGTGGTGAGACACTCAAAGCATCTGCCATGCTGTTAGTCAGCAGAGCAATCTACTCCTGAGGTAGTGCACTGTTAAAATATGACTTCATTCTCTGACATGGGAGGAGAGAAAATATAGACACAGGCTTGATGTAATCTGAGGGATAAGAAGATTCCTGCTTTCATGTTGACAGACTGCTGTTAGCTTGTAGTGACCATTAGACTGGATTAGAGGGGGGAGGGGGGGGGCAGGAGAGAGTGGAAGTAATAGAGCAGCCACTCTTAATCCTTTAGAGCCTCTTGTTGCACACGACATGCTGCGTCACACAACCAAGTCTGTTTCTGTGTAACAGTGGGAGGCTGCATTTGCATTTAAAAATGTAGCTCTGAAAGCATTGTGTATCCATGTGAGTGCAAGCATAATGATAATTTCAAACTGAATTGTTTGAAATAATGATTAATCATTTAAGCTCAACTTTATTTGAAGTGAATGGTTATGTAAACGATATTCAATGTGCTGCACTGATACAGTTTTAGTGTAAACTCTTCTTTGCAAGCACTATTTAATGTACACACAGATAGTAGATGATGCCAGCATCTTGTTTTTATTGAATGCAAATAATTTTGCTGGTTTAAATTGTTTTCAAATTTGACATGAGGAAAAAATTACCCCATGTTGAAGGTTTCATAGAAAGGGACTCATGATGTCTTCAAATGGGATTGCTTTTAGGTAAATAAACTGGAGTATTAAATGTTAATGGTTCCCATTTCTCAAGTTAGATAAAATCAATTAAGCCAAAACTACACAACCACACGCAGCAGTGAGCAGGTTCCAAGACGATTTCAAGCTATTGCATTTGCTTTTTTGTCCTTATCAAGCACTTTGACCACATCACATGCAGAAATAACATTTGCATGTAGACGTTATCAACAGATGGATTAAAACCGTACACCTGTAAATCTTTGCACAATATGACTTAAATGACAATAAAACAAGTTTTTCCCTAAATTTCACAAGTTGAGACAATTATTTCACATGTGCAAACTGAGGAGTCTTTGTATGTTTACACTTAAAAAAGGTTTAAAACTATCAAAACAATAAGAGGATATATTCAAAAGAAAAAAAATGTACACATACATGTGTAAAATAAGACAAAAAAACCCCCAATAAATAACCAACTTAGATTTTTGTTGTATTTTACACTTTTCTCGAAGTGGGGTGTGTGTTTTTCACTCAGTGTTTTTCCTAAAAACTTCATTTAGCCCTTTGAACCCTGTGCCTACTTGTCAGGCCTCTGCTGGACAACTGCATACCCATACTGACATAAATATATCTTTGCAACCACAAGGTCTGTTTGAATACTTTTGGACTCATAGTAAAAGGGAAAATGTGAGATTTGTTAAGATGCGTAAATATTCGTGTATGTGTTACTGGTGAAGGCATCATCTGTTCTCAAAGTCCCCCAGTTGGTGGACCTCTGGTTTTATGAGGATATACGTCAAGAGTCTTTGGTTGGTGTATGTGAGTGTATGTGTGTATCAAAAGGAATGTATTCATTAAAACTGTCACGGTTTCCCTCAAATCAGCCGTCCACGTGTGTGAAACTTACAAATAAAATGGCAGTGAAACACCATTGTTACTCATTTTAAAGTCAATGTGGAACAAAAGAGTAGTTGTCCCAGCTGATATCCATTTAATGCTGGTCAAGCAGACTCCATCCTTTAATATACTGAAAATGATTGATTAAAGGTATGGCGGAAGATTTTCCTGAAATTCAGGAAAGAACCGCCCTCTCCAATTTATTTTTAAAAATGCATGCACAACACTGGTCTTGTTTCTCTCTTCTGAGGCCTCTCTTCTTCTCATACACTTCAAAGACACTTTTTGAAAGTGTGCATGCACAGAAAGCGAAAACTATCCAAATTCTCCAGAATGATTGACAATTAGGAGGACCAATCGTCTTGATGATCCACCCGGAAGTAAAACATCCTCCGCCATAGCTTTAAAGGACAAAAGCAGAGGGGAAGAACCAGGAAAGTGTTTCCTGTTGTTCTTTTTAAACTTTCCTACCTGCTATTTTACTTTTTGCCAGACACGGCATATGGCGTCCTTGTAACCTTGTCCACTATCCCCTGTAGCGCTCTCTCTCTTGTTTTAAGTGCTACAACAAGCGATGTGTGTTGAGGCACTCCACTGCAAACCTTGTGTGTTTGCTGTCACTGCAAGGACAGTTTCCAGGTTGAATGTCTTCCACACAGACTGAGAGCACACCGGTGCAAATCTTACATAACTCAGTGAAAAAGATAAATGGGAAAGGAGTGCTTTGAAATGCGAAGGCTCCATGTCTGTCAAAATTTCCTGTGCAAAATGGATTTTAGTCACAGTGAGAATGCCTCAGGGCACTTGGGAACTTTCTATAGCCGCCTGGACAGCAGAACGGTGCAGTCAGAGGAGGATTATATGTGTTCATATTTCTCTATTTAGCTCTACATTTACCCAAAGTGGAAATGAGAAGTTTCTTGAGAACATATTGTTCCGTTATGCAGTATTAAAAATGGAAGTGAGCAGATGCTGTCTTCCCTGAAGTGTCCACTGTCGTACTGCTGATAATCCTGAGGGGTTCGGGCGCAGAGTTCTGTGCAACGCGTGTGTGGGTACAGCAATGTCTTTCACATCCGCTCATGTATATTTTTTGCGTTGTTTGCTTTTGGATTCCCCTCCGCTGTGCTTTTCATCCTTGAACAACACGTCAGTCAGGTGCTCTCTGAGGACTACAGAGTGAGAAAAGAATAGAGAGACGTGGGGACACCGAGAAAGAGTAGAAGAGAGACAGAGAAAAGAAAAGGAAAGCACAGACTTTTGAAAGACTTCTAACTTCCAAGCTGACTGTCATAGCCGTGCTTGCCAGAGGGGAGAGCACCTTTAAGCATAGTGGATGAGTAACGATGTGAAGGGACTACAAAAGCAAAGTAATACATAATAAGCAGCACCAACTCTGCTGTGCTCTGGCAGCTAACCTACATGAGATTGAGATTGAGAAAGAAAAAAAAACCTTGCAGGTGCTCAAAATGTCAGCAAAGGCCTCATATAAAAAGGGGCTTCTCCTTTACTGTATCACACACTCTGTAATAAGATTTAGAAAGTGTAGATGCAGTTGTTAGCTTGGGATGTTGGCCTTGACACATTGATTTCCATAGAAATAGAGAAAGAAAAAGAGCTGATGTGATGACTGAATAATAAAACCTGCTTCTACTCTACACTGCAGCATAAGAAAAGCAAATAAATCCGTCTCAGCTGGTTTTCTCTAAAAACACAACAGTTAACATCATAGAAACAGACTGTTCTTCTTTAGTGCCACTCGTCCTTTGCCTGCACTTGCAGCTCTTTTCCACACTCATTATGTAGCAAAGGCTTTCCTTCTGGCCTTGATGCTGAAGAAAAATCTACAGTGGAAGTTTGACTGTGTGTTGCTGTGTAAGTGCAGACCACAGCCTGCTGTTTGAACACAGCGTCCTGTGGTTTGTTTTGTTGCACTCAGAACTCAAACATCAGGGTGTTTGTGCCCTCATTGACATGCAGCCAGACTTTGTGGTCTTGCGCCAAAACTAACTGCCTGTATCCTTGCAGGAATGGACCGTTAAAATCCTGCTCGCTTTGTCCTTCCCCTCAGAGTTGTACGTGTACGCAGGAGAGCAAATAAACCACCATTTTTTTGTAATCTGACAACAGTTTTTCTAAACTTTCTATAAGGTAAGGAGTCAACACCACTGATCATTACTTGATTATCAGTGCTTGAACACACGTAGGAAGAGTAATGGGTCCTCTCTATGCTTCATCTATCCAGCTCCCTTTTTAGGATGCAGGCCAGCTCCTTTTGTAGTCACTTCATTATGTAGAAATGATAATTATGCCCCTGCAGAAGCTAGCTTCACCAAAATGTATTAGATCCTTCATTCACATCCTTTGAAAGGGACGTGACTGTCCAGAAATTTACATTTGCGGAAAGTGTTTTGAAGGAGAGACACACTCGTAAAAATAAGCAAATTCTTGAAGCTTTAACCAGCCCAACTGCACACTTTTCCTATACAGCTTGACTGTAACTGCAGACAAGTACAAATCGCTCAAGCTGATTTAGCTTCTGAACTGTACTCCTGTCTCACTTTAGTCCCAACAGTGTTCTGAACTCTCTCTCTTTCTCACACACACACACACACACACACACACACACACAAACTGCATGTTGAGTTAAAGGCCATACTAAAGGATAAATGGACACTTGGCTCTGCAGTAGCCTTTCAAGTGTGCTACAGCGAGGACCATATAATCATTCCATAGTCTGAGAAGCAGACAAGTCAGTGACAGATTAAACTAACACAGAATTTACACACAGTGCTTTAGATTAAACTGCCACAGAGCTGAATGTTTAAATTTCCAAAAACAGAAGCACAAAGTCTTTCCGTATTACTCATTTCCTGTTCTACCTTTGACCGTGGCGTGGGCTTGTAGGATGTGGAAAGAAATGACCCAAGCTTGAATTGTTTTGTCAGTCAGATGAGTTTGTGTTTTCCTTCGTGGTGTCCTAACAATGTTGGGAGTAAGAGGAAAGGATTTGGCAGACTAAATCCAGGTCAGACACTCAGTCAGATTACCCCCCCGATCTGGCAGAAAACTCCAACATACTGACGGGACATTGTGCAAGTGATTAAGGACAATAAAAATACCAAGTTTATTCTTTTTGTTTAAAAAAAAAAAAGATGTAGTATTACATTTTTGTGCTGAAACAAAATACAGACATGTACATGAGTGAGACAATAAACATTTCACAACAGTAAAACTGCAACATGTGAAGGTTTTGTATGAGAGCTTTAGTAAAATCAGTGAGGCTGTTGTAGAGGCTTGAGTTGCTTTTTAACAGATTCTAAACAACGGAGGATTTTAAACCAGCCTTGAGATGTGGATGGATTGGAGAAAATGTCATCAAAAGACAAAGTCAACACTTCTCGGGGGGGGCACAAAAATAATTTACTTCAAAGCTTTGCAAACTGAAGCAGTAAAATAGGTCTAACAAATGAGAAGGGAAGTC
>JAPMNP010662068.1:0-13465 GCA_029874935.1 Atherina boyeri | reverse complement strand
CCTCAGGTGAGAGAACCATCTGGCTATCAAAAGGCCAAATGATTTTTTTGTTGCAAAGGTTATCAAAAAACAAAAAGTCGTCTAACAGAGTAGTGTGAGTTCACCAGCTGTTTTTTTTCTGCTTTACATTAATACTTTAATACAAACATAAGTGCTTTGGCTTAGCAATGTCTTATTTGACCTAAATCCTGACAGACAGTACTGAGCAAAAATGCGTTTAACACGAGTACTCCCACTCTCTGCTACTAAGTGACAATGTTAAAGGTTAAGATGTAGAGCACCTGGAGGTCTTAAAACTGATTATTTCCCATAATTTCATACTGCCCTCTGGGTCCGACACCTGTTCACCCTCTGAAATGCTCAACTGCTGCATTATTCGTCATAATGGCACATTGCTGACAGAAAAGAAGAAGAGATATGTTTACCGGTTTGTATACTTCATCATTGTAAAACAGCTAAGGTTCTCACATTGAAGCAGAATGACTTGAAGCGTGTGGATAAGGTGACAGGGGAATTCCTGCTGCTGATGCTGCTGCAGGCAGCGAGGCGTAGAGGCACAGAGGAGGGGCTTCGGGCTCCCACTTTATACATCTCCACATCCCAGCCTTCAGACTGAGCCCAATTGAATTGCATTTCATCCGGACGTGCTCGCCAGATTTATGAGCCACAAAATTGCTGGTGGGCCACAAGGGGCCCACCCAGCTCCCCTGATGGCTTCACTTAATTAGCGCTAACAAACTAGCAGACACCGAGATGCGAGGCAAAGAGACAGAATAACAGACTGTGTGTTTTATGCAAGAAGACTGCGTGAGCTGATTTTGCATATATGGTCGTGTATTCCGTCTGGTGAGGGCAGGAAGCACAAATACAGTTAGGTGTGGATTTCTTGTAACTCACAAAACAAGTGATGTTTTCTTGGCTGTTAGCGTCAATACAGACATATCTACAAAATTGGATGTGCATACGCAATCAGTCGAGCTAGGATTATGTCAAATCTGTTTCCAGCTTGTGAGACAGTTTGAGCCCTTTCTACAACCCCATCCTGACGCTGTCTCTGTGATACTAATTGCACCATATAAATTAATGAGTATTTGGTTAATAAGCCTGGAGCACAGGATGCAAAGAGCCAGGCTTGCTGTGAACAGAGGACACGGGGAACAGACACAGAGGGAGAACAATGGCTGGTTTTGCTGTAAATAAAAATATAAGAGCAGAGTGCAAGCAGCAGAATCTGTTCATTTAAAACCTTAATATTTGGTCTCACTGTCTGAGAGGGACGGGGTCTTTTCCTGCACGATCAATATGCCCAGACATTCACAGTCAAGGTGCTTTCAGTGCCTGTTCCAAATAGATCGAACAATAACACCTCTAATTCTTTTAGTTTTCAACACACTTTCAATTGACATTCCACACACACTTGTGTCCTCTGACAGGCTGTAATCATCCTAGAAGACTGGAGTGTGATTAGCAGGAGGAAAACATAAACCTAAGCCACACACACAGGAAGTAGGGAGATTATTGGGCAAGACAGTAAATTCCAGAAACCTTGACACACAGTAATCATATTCACTTCTTTATTTTCCTCATTTTTGAGAATTTGGATGTGTTTCTTGGCTTGACATTGTGAAAGTTCAACATACTCCACTCGATCTCCAGGGGCTTCTTTTTCATACATGTCTGCTGTCTGACCGGGTTTTTTTGGCGAGCAACTTGTGCGGAGTTAAATAAAGAGGTACTGAAATGTAATAACGTGGAAATGACAAGATAATTGGATTTTTTTTTTTTGGATCCATCTGTTCCTGGCTGATAATACTCACGCTCAGTTTCTCTGGCTCTCCTGCGTGCACGCTCTCTCTCTCGCTCTCTGCGGTGGCTCAGGAGAGACTCCGTCCCTGTCTCCGTGTCCAGGCCGTCGCGGCTGCTCACAGCGTTGGCGCTGCAACACACACATTGGGAAACTTCAGTCAGATTTATAATGATGTACAAAACACACTCGGTCCCTGCCACAGAAATGGCTGTGAACTCGTTCTCCAGCCAGTCTGCGACCAACACCCCTGAACATAATCTCCAGCTCCAGCATACTTGTGTCTGTTACAATATCTGTTTGCCTGCCACTCTGCCGAAGGGGAAAATGTGGCTCATATCATGACTCTGTTTCAAATTCACTCCCTCCGGCCAAAATAGCAGTTTTATTGTTCTGCGGTATGTGATGTGTTTTCTACTAAGTGTCATTAATGACCAGATACCCTGAGAGGGAACCATTCTGGACAATACTAGCATTAATGAGACCTATTGAAAGCCCAGATGGTGCCTGGAGCCTTATTGTCAGAAATACAGGAGGGGGGGAGTGACAGATAGCATAAAAAGTGAGAAGTAGTAGATCAGGTGTAGCCTAGGCAATATGGCTCTATGTACTTGAGGTCTGGGAGAAGTGTGGGGTCTGTGGAGGCCAGCAGATTGTTATTCTGTCAGAGAGGTGGAAACGCTGTGGCCTCAGGCGCCGGGGTTAAGGGACTTGCACCGCCACCGGGCTCCAAGGTAACCTGAAGCTGGTGAGAACTCTACTCAGCCTTGTCAGTCTGTCACTCAGGCATGTTAGCAACATGCACTTTACACACTTGAATTCATGTACTTATGCACTCAAACGGCAACTCTTGCATGCAAACATTTCATTCATGTTATGTAAACCAAACAAATTGTGGTATAAAACATAAACGCGTGGGCCAACATCAGCTGGCCAGGTTTCAAAGCAATCTTCTCCTGAACCTCGGTGGCAGTGTGTGTGGATGAGCCCTGCAAGTCAAATCCCAAAGAGCAGTCAGAATGCTGCGTCTGCTGTGTTCACTCAGCAGGATAAAGTGCTCAATAGGGCGTGCTTACACGCTTCAGCACTAATAGGCGCACCTGGGCAATGGCTTCACAAGCACAGGTCAGTGCGTGTATGCAAATATGACCAAAGGCTGACTTTGGATGCATTTCTACTTGAGCTGACTGGAGCGCAATGTGACAGTGGATGAGGTGATGACAGCCAGTCTGTCAGGCCGTCGATGGCCGCCGATCCGCTGGGAGATTATCCAAGGTGCAAGGCTGCAGCTGTGAACTAACGCCGTCCCCTTTCAATAACCCCCTCTCCCAACTGCTGTCAGTCGTAACTCCCTCCCTCTTGGGAAATAGAGATGCATGCTTTTAATCCGGATTAACAGGCAGCGGCACATCAGTTGTGTCCATTCTGAGTCCAAAACACCTATTCTTGAAATACAGCCATTCATGATGACAAATACATGAAATGTATGAATACAGCACAAAGAGAAAACGAAGTGCTAATAACGTTCTAGTTATTGACAGAGCCCAGTAAAGGGTGGAAGACTGGATTCATTTCAGAAAGAGGGGAGGTTTCGCTGTAGGGAATACACCACGCTGCCTCTGAGAGAAAGGCCTGCCTGTCTGACTCAAAAGAGAGAGAAAGAGAAAGGGAGAGAGGAGGAGGGGGTGGAGGGAAATGACGTGGTGTAAAATGGGCTGGCACCGTTGCCATTTGCTCCACAAGGTGGCAGCAGTGAAGGCTGGCTGGGAACAATAAAATCATCAGGACAGCTGACAGCCAAACAGCAGGGAGCAGGCCATAGAGGGCAAAAGCGAACCGAGATGTCAAACAGGGGATAAAGAGATACACTGAGACATGACAGATTGCATGTTCTCAATATAGAGCTTCAGCCATATTGCTCCAGAGCTGTAATGGTAACAGCCCGAGTCTGCACTGCCCTTCTAGCTATATTTAGCAAGGGACCTCTCCTTGGCAAGTGCAGTGATATTTTTTAATCTGCCAGTTTTAAGGCAAAGTCTAGGCTAAGGTAAGCACAGCCAAGCTGTTAAGAAGATCTCCATTTGTGACATTTGAAGCACCAATGTGCTTTTGGGCCATATATGCCTTTATCAACAGAGCGTGGATGAATGCTCTGAGTGACTGAACACAATGGGCTTCACTGAGAACAAGTATTCGCCTGAAGATGTTTATGCCGCAAAGGCTATTTCAAGAATATGCAGCACTGGCGGCATACGCATCACGTTTTCATGTATGGGTGGACTAACGCTTCACGCCGTGGATTTGTGGATGAAACACACAAACAAGTGGGAGAAAAACTCTCACATGATCAAACACTCCAGCTTTAGCTCATGCTTCATGCTATAGTCACACACCTATACTTCCCATAAGAGCCGATGATGATGAACTGTTCACGTTTTAATTAGCACACATGGCGTGCTGCAGAATAAAAAGCTCACCGGCTGCACAGGCCTGTGCGCTGGGAAACATCTGCCAACCGGCCTGCGTATGTGACACGCAGCAAACGGGCTACTTACTGGAAGGAGGGGGGTCGTGAATCTCCGATGCCCCCTGTTCTTTCAAGGGGAGGGGGGAGTTCTGGATGGCTCTCTGTGCACTGAGATCCTCCATCAGAGTGTGCACTCTCTGCCAGGACCAGCTGAGAAAGAGCGGAAGAAAAGAAAATAATCCACATTGAGAAACACAAAGATGTGTATTTTGTCATGCTGTACAGTATATATAGAATCATAGAGACAAACGTCATGCCACAAATAAACATGTTCAAGTTTTTCAATCCATAGTTTTCATCATGAGTATGATGAGTGTGCTTGTTTTTAAGGAATGTCAGTATTCCTCTGCTTTTGCCATGTGACATCAGATCATGCTGATTCTCCCTGGTTCTTGGGTTTATAGTTTTGGAGATAAATAACTTTACAAAATTGTTTTTTTCCCTAAAACTTTGAATTTGTTAAGATTATTTTATGTGTGAAAACAGAAGTACAGTGGTTCATCAGAATTGAGCTTGAAACAGAAGAAAAAGATGTAGTTTTTCTGTGTACATGGATCTGTTACAAGTAGTTAATATTGGCTCTCATGTAACTCCAATTATTTGGATTTCTGACATGATTTAAGCTAAATGTAGCCACCACAACCTTT
Organism: Atherina boyeri; assembly: GCA_029874935.1. Classification (NCBI taxonomy): domain Eukaryota; kingdom Metazoa; phylum Chordata; class Actinopteri; order Atheriniformes; family Atherinidae; genus Atherina; species Atherina boyeri. Next base: position 8,487 of record JAPMNP010662068.1, on the reverse strand, counting down.
ACAGCAAGGGTAGGATTGCTTATCTAATTTCTATCTGTGAAAACCAGCAAAACATACTGTGATCTAGCTTTAAATTGGTAAAGGCTGTCCCTATTTGGGTCTATAAATTATCATAAATTTCAACTAACATAACACATAAGAATTTGACAGGTCAAAACACAGACAAAAAAATGAAAACAAACAAAAGCAAAAGATGGCAAATTCCTCTTCTGAAAACATGTTTTAAAAATTAAACAAAATTCAAACATTCCTGCTGTTTTTTTCAATTTACTAGCATGTATACTGACCCATAATTAGTTTTAACATTTGTCTTTTTTTTTATTGTTAGTTACTTATCAAGTTTAACAAGCCTGAATAAATTACACATGAGCACATTTTACACATTTTCATTAGTTTATCAAAAATATGAACATGAATGAAAAATAAGTTTTGATCAGAATCAGATATATTCCTGTAAATATGCCCATATCTTAGATTGTAGTATAATAGCTCTCGCTTGACATAGAAAATGTGATAATTGCTATGCATTTCTCAAGCAGGAAGAAATACATGGTGTCAAAACGGAATTTAGTGCATTGAATAAACGGTGAAAAAAAGCTCAGAGAAATGTGAAACAGGTGGTGTATAAAACTGGTTATTTTCACTATAAATTACATCTTGTTACACTAAGAAGCTTAAATACACCTAGAAACACACAAGCATTTCATTTGCAGTCAAACAGAAAGGGAACACCATATTAAATAGAATTTTCAGCAAGTAAGAAGATCCAAGAAAAATGATCTTATTGTAAGTAAATACATCCAACTTTTTCTTCTTTCCCAGCTAAATCTGAGTCAGTACAAACCAGCTATAAACATGTTCAGCAGTACATCCCATAAATACACAAAGCTGTCCAGTGACATCTATTTAATAAAATATGAATCCATGGCCACGCTTACTAACATGTGAGGATGAGATGATTAAGACGTGGCCACACAGTACTAATGTGTCAGCAAGGCCGATGTTTGCATGTCTTTCCTTTCAAACTGTGCACCAGTTCAGTTGTGATCAATCGCAGCAGATTACATGATGTAAAAAATAAAAAAATAAAAATAAAAAAAAGATTACATGATGTCATTGTAATGGAGCACCTCTGTATAAATTATTACTAAAGTGAATATTCATTACTAATTTGAGATTAATTAAAATGAACTTAATCAAGAGAGGAAAATTCAGAATTTAAGTAATCTTATCTTAAAAAAGTGGAGTTTTCATTACTTGTAGTAAGATAAGAGGTTTAATTTTTTTAAAGATGAAAAGAAAAAAATGAAAAAATTTCTGGCTTAGAGGCAGATTAAATTTTTCAGTGACTACAACTTTATGCTTATTGTAAGAATTTCTGTCAAGCAAAACTGACCTCATTGGCTGATCTTTTTGGTTGATACAAGATTATTTGATTTGATTTAATGAGTGATTACTTTCTTTCTAGTTGGGGTGCTTTCACACTGCAAGTAACTGGATAAATATTAATCTGGAACTTTTAAACTAATTTTCAAATAGGTCACTATAGCTTGGACTAACACATCTTGGACTTTATGAAACAGTAACAGAGCAATGTTCATCTGAAATGCTACAGAAAAAAACAATACATTGATTAATTAATAAAGTATAAGGCTTACTGTCAAGGTTGCATGTTTACAGAAAGAGAACAAAATCAGACATGTTAGGAACTAAATGTGACTTATTTTTATTAAGAAATGCTGAAGCACATCATTAGAATGTCTTTTTGAGAAAAAGGTGCTCTGTTTATAAACTAAACATTTGAGGGTGGAGAGGCTCTGCTTAATATAAAATGTAGATGCATCATGAAAGTAAATAGATGTGATCTAGCTGGTTGTTAAACTGAGATGATAAAGTGACAACAAATCTAAACATGTCACGGCTGCAAGCCCTGTTGTTAGAGAATATCGACTCTAATTAAGTGTTATTGAGTATGACAGTCTCTAACAAGTGCACAGCCGGCACTGTGTGGTTAATTTTAACCTCTGACCTCCCTGTGGAAGGAAGCTAGGGAAATAATGACTTTCCTCACAGAGATCAATAAAGTAAAACATCTTTACTGTTAGACACTGTTAAAAAAAACATGTAGGCACCCATTAAGTAGATTAGATGCACAACCTGTCTAACTACATTTCACCTCTTTTCTTTTAAATACAGATCAATATTCAAAGGCGGGGTCTTAAGCAGAGTCCTCTGTGCTGTTTGACAAAGCAGTAATAAAGTTGAAAATCCTCCTTCAACATAAACAGATTGATTTTATTTGGCATATCTTATCGTACCCCCAGGGATTTCATGGTTGGTCAGTACTGTTTATAGTCCATGAAAGCAAAAACACAACAGAGCTGCACAATTCAATAGATTACCTGACCATCAGATTTCATTAGAAGGATCAACTCCTGATGGTCAAACTACATTAAGAGCACTGATTGTAAAAGTGGTGAAGTTTAATATCTAATGGAATCACTCACACCTTCCCCCTACAGCTGAACAGCGAGATGGAGTGTTTGAGAACCTTCTGCAGAGGCGTTGCGTTGCCACATTTACAGGATCTATGTGTGTTCCATATATGTCTGGTTAGAGCTGAGGCTTCCCAGCCATGCAGGCAAAGAGGCTGCAGCATCCATCTCACTTACCCAGGACACTACTCTCCCGTTGAAGCATGGCAGCTTGGCATTGTCATCGGAAATCTCTTCTTTGACGACCCTGGGGAGAAGATGGATAAATACAGTCAGGGCTAACCAAGTAGGAGGGGGCCACAGAGTCAGTTCAGCAATACAACATGCGATAATCCTTCACTTCACACTTTCCCTTCCTGCATCGTTGGCACATACAGAGCGACATTCACGCTTTGAAAGTCACATTTTCAGCATTGCTTTGAGTCAACTTTGCACCTTTAAAGCATGGTGAGCTCAAAGAGCAGCGGACATCAAGGCAGTTTTACTAAACACAACAATGATATGGATTTAAAGACAGCTCCATAAATAAGTAATGAGAACCTGTGGAGGTGATGGGCCATGATAGCTAGATGGAGAGACAGATAGCTAGATAGATAGAGATTTAGATAGATAATAAACCTACTGATCAAATTAAGAGTCACAATAAATTCAAATTTTGGCATGAATCTAAATATTTTGGTCTCTGGGTGCACGTGTGGGAATGTTTTATGAGCGTGTGTGTGCAGGAAAACCTCAGAGCTGCGACAATAAGGCGTCAAAGAGCAGGAGTGTATTAATAGAGTCATCTTGTGTGAGAGCTCTCCTGTGTGTTCGTCTTCAGCTGTAAATTCCCAACAAAAATACCTCACAGTTACCCTTTGACCTGCTGGGACACAGTTCAGCCGCAACCCGTCACCACACCTGCTGGGCCCCGTGTCACATAGATCAAGTCCGGAGCTGACCAAGGGGACGGATATGAAGTGACCAACATGGTTACCCTGACACAGCCATGGGGGGTTTGACAGCCTAAAATATTTACCAGTTTCCAGTATAACTCCCTGCATGTCTCTTTGTATCCTGCTTGTTTTTGTTCTGGGGATTTTCTCTGACTTGATACAATCCAATTTCTCTGTGGAAATCTCACATTAGCTTATTGGCTTTGAACGCGGTACATAAAAAGGGTGAGGCACGACTTGAGAGCAGCAGGAAATCCTAAGAAGATTTCATGCAGGGGTGTCTCTGGCTGTGACTTTAAGGTTTATTTTCTTCCTGACTTCTTGTTTGCCAGAACTTCCCTGCAACTGAAATGATTAGCCAAGCTAGTGGTGTTTTCTGTGCACGCTGCTGTGGGAGCTGTGTTGCTGGGAGTGGTGGACAAAGATAACGTAGCCTTGTGGCTGGAACGGAGGACCGCAGAGTCTGCTGCTGTGGCATGTTCCACCTCAGGGAGGAAAAGGGAGGGCGGCGAGAGCCGACTCTGCCGGCTGCTTGTTAGGTAGGAAGTGTTTGCATCCTCTTGCTCAAGCTGCATGACCAGCTGTAAGGTGACTTGTGAGGATGTGGGAGTGGTCTGTACAAATAAAATAGCTGTAATGCTTTTTCCTAATGTTTGACAGGAATGAGGTCGACTGTTCCACTCTTATATTTGACCAGTGCAACAGGTTTATTTCATTTTTTTTTTTTAAAGACTGGCATATAACACATACAATATACATTCATGGTGACTTAAAAACAAAAAAACCCTATTTTGATTCTAAGGACAATAATATATGTAAGGACAAAATACATATCAGGACATAATAACCAATAATTTGGTCCTGATCAGGTCTTAAAATGATGCAAACACAACCTCAAATACACACACAGCCCTAACTATTTTACAACATGCTAATATCTAACTAAATGTAAGCCAAGAAGCAGACGCAGTTTGTGTAAAAACTAAGTACACCTCCTGATTAATTAGTTTTCATAAACACATTTAGCAGCAATAACTTAAAGAAACTATTTTCTGTATGAGGCTGCTTAAGTTCATTGAGGTTTATGAGCACTTTTTTATGTCTGCTGCAACATTTCAATCACTGGGTCACTGCAACACCTTCATCCTTTTCTGTTTTAGTCATTTTGTTTTTGATGTGCTGTATTTAGGATCATTATCCTGTTGTCTGCCCCGATTACAGCCAAGCTTTAGATGACAGACAGATGGCATCACATTTAGCTCTGGAATACTTGGTATATAGAGGAGATCAATTCCATGAGTGCAAGGCAATTAGGTCCTGTGGCTTCAACACAAGCCCAAATCGTCATCCCTCCACCTTCATGCTTGACAGTTGATATGATGTTTGATTTTTGCCAAACATGGGGCCGAGCACTACGGCCAAACATCTCTAAAGGGCATCATTCCAGAAGCCTTGTTGTGTTTTTCCAATGCAACTTTGCAAACCTTTGACAGGCTTTCTTTAGTCACAAACTTAAACATTTTACATTCTATCTGAGACATGCAGAGCCTGAGAAGTATCTCCTGGGACTTTTGCAGTTTTGCTGAAGATTGCACAGTTTGGTCTTGGGGTGAACTTGCTGAGATCAGTCCACTTCTGGGATGACTGGCAACTAACTTGGAAGTTTTCCACTTGTGAATAATATTTCTCTCTGTGATGGACTCTATATTGCTTGGAAATGACCGTTTAACCATTCCCAGATCGATGGCCAGCAAAAGTTGCTTCTCGGAAATCATTACTGATATCTTTCCTTATTGGCACCTGAATGCTCCAGACCAGCAAACTGCCTAAACATAGATGCTTACCCAGCAGCCTCTGGCTGCTACTTACCCTTTTAATTCCAGAGGAATCATAAAGGATGTACTTAGTTTTACACACACTACTTCTCCATTTTAGCTTAGTTCTTGTTGAATAAATAATGACACAGTATAGAATGCCGCGTCTTATTTTTCATTTTGAGGTTTACCGAATTCTAAGACCTGGTAAAAAACCAGGAGATTTATTTAGTGTCCCGATACATAAAACCGTAGAACTGAAAGAGGCTGCACTCTGTACCATGACTGTATCTCTGTCCCTGTTATAGGAAGTAAAACATCAGAAAAAAACTATTCAACCGATAACAGATGACGTCTTTTAACAGCTTCCATCTGATATCAAGACTGGTTTTAGTTCCACTGAACTCCTAACATGCACAGATGGACAAATGCACACACTCATACAAGCCTTAAGCCATGTTTAGAGAGGCATGCTCTGCCGTGTGCTGCTGTCACAGATCTGGCTTCTTAGAGCTGACAGCTTTAATAGGTCTTAACAGATTTCACAGGATAATGACACAAGATTTAACCCGATGATCGTGGAATATTTCGCTGCTGGAGATATGTGTAGAGCTTGGGAAGATTACGTGTGTTTTTTTTATGCTCTGAAAGACAGAGGGCCGGATAAAAGCAAAGGCAGAAATCTGCACACACTAAGCAGCAGTCCAAGCACTCTGACGGGCTGATACAAATGACACTATAAACAGCTACATAAAATATTTGTATTCGAATAAGACAGTGAGTAGAGATGACTCAGGGTCTTGCTAAATAAACTGTTTAATAAAGGCTTAACTACCCGAGGAGCTGTTTATATCCTGTTAATGGCATCACAGCAAAGTTCAGAGGTTTTACTTCCTTGTTGATTCATTATGTCACTTTATGACAAATATTATATAATCATTACCAGTTATAGTTGTACTATTACGCCAAGCTGCAGTGCAACTTTCAATTCTGTGTCAATTTTTAAAGGAAGGACAGGCAGGAGTGCATTTTGTGTGAAAAGCTGCAGAATTTTGCCCTCCAACTACAGAGGCTCAGCCTCACTTTCACAGCAGAAGAAAGATCCCCCTTCTAGCCCCCTATTTTCTGAGGCACACACAAACAAGACTGTTTCTTTCAGACCTTCAGCTTGGCTGCTTCCTCCGCTCCAGAGTGCCTCTGTGACTTGCATTATAGTGAGGTTTCAAATGCGCTCACAACCAGCGCCAATGACAAAACGCCATATTATCACCTTAAAGTTTTTTTAAAAAACACCAAAAACAATAGCTTACATTATTTTTCGACAAATCTTGGTTATTTTCTGTCTTATATTGATGAAGATATCAAAACTACAAGGGGATTTGAAAAAAAATCAATAACTAATATAAGAAATACGCACAAGAAATATGAATTATTTTATTTGCTGTTCTCGGTCATGTGAATGGAAGTGCCACAGCCCATGTTTACGGATTGCCTGTGATTCAGCGAGAACCTGAAATGCCATCTTGGCTGCAGTAATCTCAGGCGTCTGGGGTGCAAACTGTTCATCACATTTGTGTGGCTATCGGTTTAAGAGCTGATACGGCCAGCACAAATGGAGTTCAGCAATCCTTTAAGAAAATGGCTTTTTTTTTTTGCAGCACAACAGGGGGTCTACTACAGAGGACCCAGCACTGACTGCTCATTTACATTTCAAACACTGACTATAACTGCAAGGGATTTGATGTTTTCCCTCTCTGCTCAGCAGACTTATTCCTCGGTTGCTAATTCTCCAGCAGCCATACTGTCTGTATGCAGCAGAGCCAGCATGGCTACCACAAAGCCCTGCTTTCCTCTTTGCCTTTGACTGGTTTTGCTTCCATACTGTGCCAGTACCATACGGCACCTCAGTGCCTGGAAATTCACCCTCAACTCAAAGGGAGGACTGCTTATTGTGATGCCTTAAAGATCTGTGTATAACAGCTCTATGTGAAAATGCAGTTGCCACACTGTTCAGTTCACAATCTAGTTTCCCATGCTTTGTTGATGCACAAGCAGGAACGGCCGGCCGATGTAGTGGCATGTTCAGCAACCTGAAGTCATGTCTCCATGTGGAGTTAGCAAATACGCTTTGTTTGTTTCCATAATCTGCTTGTCGATCACCTGAGGCCCAGAGAGAAGCCCAGCCTGTGGTGTAAGACAGGCAGGAAGCCAGAGCTGAGGGACAAAGCAGCCCACCAACCCCAAGCTGCCACCAGGAAGAGCCAGTTTCCCTCACAAGGTCAGACTGCGATGGAAACGTGTGACGTTTGGCTCTGCGGACTCGGCCTGCCTTTATATTTCCTTCAGTCGTGTTTGCGGTTACAGTTTGAGATATCGATGTATGCGGGCTCATGTGTGACTGTTCAGACTGGAATGAGAACAGACACTGACACAAGCATGCCATCCTCGGCAGAGGCCCGATGCGAGCAGAACTTGCTGATCACGAGGACTGCAGAGGTTTGTAGTCTTGGTGTGAGTCCTGAAAATCAGCATGAGGTTACAAAGTGAGGAAAAAACAGAAAAACGTACAGATGACAGGAAATGGGGAGGAAATATTTCTACCATCTGCAATATCTAGCATCCAGCGGAGGCTCCTTTGACTACATATGGTAGAATTCACAAGAAAAAAGATAAATAAGTAAAGAGAAAACTCAGTTTTTGCTGCATTTTACACCATATACTTAATTTCTTTATTCATTTACACATGCTGAAAGCCATTAAAGAATTTTGTTTAGGCTCCATAAAAATCCTACAATATAATTAGAAAGAAATTAGGTTATCTAATCAAATTAAATGACAACAGCCAGAGGACTATGAGAAGCAAACAAACGGCCCATCACAGTCCATTATTTTTCCTGCATGTTTTCCTTAAGTAGACAATCAGCACACCACAATGTCCATCAGAAAATTGAAGTTAGGATTGTTATTTTATGGACTGAGGCAATTAGAAGCTGATGCATGCTGTCATCAGATTCCCATATTCCCACAGGATGCATCCCCAGCACATTGTGTGTGTCGGTTAGGACACACAACTTGCTATGCCATTAATAATTGCTCAGAGATGACATCTCATTCGAAACAGAGGTTAAAAAAACCCCAATAAAAACATATTTAAAAAAAAACAACTTAGAAAGTCAATGAAATGAGAAAATGATGAAACTGGTGAACTTGAACACTAACCTCTGTCACCCTGGTTTGTGACAT
>JAPMNP010662067.1:0-11188 GCA_029874935.1 Atherina boyeri | reverse complement strand
TATTTTGATAAATTGTGAATGAAAAGTGATAAATGAACATCTCAAAAATTAAATCACTCTTTGGTTGACCAAAATACAGTATAATGAAAATAATTTTTTCTAACCAAAATTATAGAAATTTCTTAAGTTTATTGCAAAAACGCATTGATTCTAATTGGGGTCATTTTTGACCCCACTCATGTAAGAATGTAGGTATTGGTTGGTCATGCATTCCAGGGTTAAAATGTGTTTATCTCATCTTTTACCCTAGGAAATTTGAGCGGTAATCGGAAGAAGCTGAAAGGGAAGAAGTTCCGTGCGCGTTCTAACTCCACAGAGTAAGTTCCTCATGGGATCATGTTGTACTCATTATTTGCAGATCACTGAAAACACACTTGTCAGGATTTTTTAAAGGATACAACCTCACATTATTCTTTGTTTTAGTTTTTATTCTATGTCAACAACTCCCATGAAAAGATAAAAAACAAAGCATTATCTAGTCTCTCAGCACTTGTTAACTTTTCTGCTAACTTTCTGGCACTATTGGTTTCTACTGAAAATTTTTGTCGATACAAAGGTTCACAGTAAGTTTGGTTTGTTTTAAAAGACAAAATGATGAAAACTGTGGGTCTTGGGAAATATGAAGCAATAAGAAGCAAATACTGTAAAGACCAATTTTCTTTTCCAGATTAGTACATAAAGCATGTTTATTGGCATTTGAAATCCAGTGAGCCTGGTATTGAGGGATAGCTGAGATCAGGTTTTGGATACACACATTTTTTAGGAGGTTCATATTGTTTTATTATTTTCATTAGATTTGTTGACAATTTATAAGAAGCTTAATATGAATCAAATTGAAATTTACTGTATTTATCCTTCAAAGGTGAGGTGTAGCTGAAAAAAACTTTAGAAAAAGAATTTTCTGTCAGATTTAAATACAACATTACACAGAGCCTCACAGGTCATAATAAGGCGAGATCACTTTATTCTTTTTTTTGTTGTGAACTCAAAGCTCTATTCTGACGTAAGAGGCGGAATTGTATGTTTTAATCCTTTAAACTGTCCTCTGAGCCTGTGAATAAATAAAGTATTTGCATTCATGCCTGTTGACTGCGAATGAACAATGAGCAGTGTGCATCGGCTGCTCCCCAGCCTGCCCTGTTTGTTTGTTTGTTTGTTTGTTTGAAGGCCTTTTTTGCCCATGAGGTAGTCTGTTCTGCATCTGTTCTCACTATAAGCATGTTACTGACTGATGAAAGCTGACTGCTTGGAATGATGCGACCAATGTGCAACTGAGCCTGTAACACACAACACAGCTGTTTGTTTGTGGTGCTGTTTTCATCTGAAACCACATGCAGGTCTGTCCACCATCTTCATCATTTTCTCAAACGCATCTTGTTCAAAATATCTTTGCTCTGCTCTGCTTTCCTAAAATATTTCCTCTTCCCCTCTCTTCTCTCCCCTCACTTGCTTATTTCTGGAGATTTTCATTCCTTTCTTTCCTTTTTCTCTCTTCTCCCCTCCTTGTGCTGTGTCCATGAACTCCCCCTCCCCCACCTCCCCTTCCCCTCCCACAGGTATTTAACCCCTCGCTCCAAAACAGAGTATTATGATGTAACTAAATGGGTAGAAGATGTGAATAAAAACACTCATGGACCGTTCCTTAGGTATTACCTCAGACTATGTCCCATATCCTACACGCTTCTGTAAATCTCCCTCATTTTTGGTTTGACTTGTGGTTTGAAAAGTCATTTTAATTGCAGATCTAGTCTTTTTCCACTGAAGCTTTAAATTTTTCAAAGAAAATGTTCTAGAAAGCTGGCATATTACGACTTGGAGTCCTTAAAAATCCATTAGAACTGAGTTCAGACAAAGATTAAGGAAATCATTTTTTATGTTCTATTTTAATATTTTATTTTACCAATATCTGGGATGAGAAATTTTTCTATTTAAACAGATACTTTTAATTTGCAGGTTTTTATTTTTTTTCTGCTTCTCTGCATTGATACAAAATATATGACAGTTTTTACTGCCAGTCCCAGTGTTAAAACCACAACGCGGTCATTTTTACTCCAAATTTTCCTGACCTCCCATCTTTGTTCCCTTTCCACCCTCAGTCTCTTGTTACTTCTGCATGTTCAGTGTTGTTAAGTCACTAAGTGTTTGTGTGTCGACCCCGCCTCGCTCCCCAGTAACCTCATGTGCATCAGTGTGATGTCATTGCTGTGTCAGATATTTTTGGTGCTGCTCTGACATCATCACTGTGCTGTTGTGACAGAGAGTGGGCAAATTCTCCAATCGTGTCCAAGGTCTATAGATAATCACAAACATAAGCTTCTCTTGGCAACAAGTAAGCCCACAGACTGAACACTAAATCTGCACCAGAGTCTATAGACCTTCACTGTGCCCAGGAGCATGCCCCTTATCCTTCCTGTGTTACATCTACGCAAGAATGGAGCAAAAGAATGGAGAGACATGGAGCTGTATGTCAGTGAGCCTGGTTACAGAACAATGGATAAATGTCTTCTTATTTTTGTTGATGAAATCAGCAGGAAGTGCTCCTGATGTAACTGTAAAGGGCCACTGCTATAATTAATTCAAATGAGTCACATGCACAGTGCAAGACTTCTGCAAAGCCAATCAACAAGTTGCCGGAAAAATCTGACACTGATCAGACATCTTAAAACCCCTAAGACACTTAAAATTGCTGAAAAATGTTGTTTGTGAGAAAATGATGTTTCAGTTTAAACCAAAGTTTACCGATCTGACAGACCAATATGCGCCATCAATGGAGCTACGCTGCAGAAATGGCTTAGAAAAAGAAAAGGTATTCATGAATAGTGTCATACTAAGGATTCTAGAAATGGAAATTCATATATGGACTTATTGTGGGGAAAAATGTCTCTGGAGACTGCACTCCACTCTCTCCAGTACTTTGGACAATCCAGGACTTTTTCACCACACTGCAGGTAGTGTACGTATATGTACGTGCTGCTGCACATGGGACAGGCTCTCCTGATCCTCAATACAGTGGTGCTTAAAAGTTTGTGAGCCTTTATGGGATTTCCTTTATTTCTGCTTAAATATGACCCAAAACATCATCAATTTTGCGTGTTCAAAAGGTAGATAAAGTACCTGATATAACATATTTGTGAGTGGACAGTGAACCTTTGTTTTCAGTGTTTGTTTGTGTGAATCTTGGTGCATAAAGTTAATCAGCTCTCAGGTCAGATTTATTCCATACAGAGCAGCATCAGATTTAGGAAATAGTTAATGGCTTCCGCCAGGAGCTGCTCACTTCAGATCCTTCCACAACGTTAATTAACCTTAATAAAAATTAGAACTTTAACTTGGTCATTTCAAGACAATTTTATACTCTCTTAACCATTCTTCGGTAAAAAAAACAAACAAAACAAGTGGTTTAGGTTGCTGTCTTGCTATTTAAATTCAATTTGCTGCCAATAATCTGACATTTTCTTTTACGATTTACTGGTGTAATTCAGTATTCATTCTTTCAGGATAATAAGAACATAAGCTATACTGCTATAAGATGCACAAACCACCATATTTCACAGATGTTTTTTTTGGGGTTTTTTTAAAGCAAACTGCAGTTTCTCTCTCTGAAGACTCTTGTAGGACTCATGTGTATGGCACAAAAGAGGTGGTTTTGTAACCTTTTCCAATGCAATAAGCATCATGTTTACCCTCAAGTTAACTGTTGACACTAGAGGTTCTACCCAGGGGGCCAAGCAGAAAAACAGACACGGAGCGTTGTAAAAGGTTTGACACCAGAAATGATATATAGGACCTTCAAGGATCACAACCTAGGTGGACAACCCGGTCAACTAGCTGCTGGATAGCTACAGGGGGCCAGAAACCCCTTTTTGGGGACATTTTCATGGCAGAATTGTGTAAATGTGAATATTTAGGCACTACAATGGCATAAAAGGTCATACAACCCTAATATTCACATTATTTTGCCACTCAGTGATATGAAATGTTAGATGATTTTCCTTTATAAATAGATTGCCAAGATAATTTTTCTCATTGGTTTGACTTAGTTCTCTTAAAAGAACCATTGTAAAACAATCTGATGATGTTTCAGGTCACATTTACACAGAAACTTTACCCAGAACCTTTCAAGCACAACTGTATGCTGTTTGTTCCCAGCTCTGGTCGGGTCTGTTGTCCCAGCCACTTTACTATGCTCACTGCTTCCAGCGTCTAAACACACAGGCTGCTCAACCCATCAGAGAGCTGACAGCAGAGGTTTCCTTTAGTAGCATGCTAGTTACAACATGGCTAAAGGTGTATTTCTGCTGATTCTAGCTACCTGTGTGTTGGTGCTTTCTGAAAATGCTGTGGCAGGTTGAAGCATGTGAGTTGCAGGAAACCAGGCCCACATCGTAGCTGGGAACTAATGTTTACAGGGGTTGCTCATAAAAGCCAAGAATTTTTTTTATTTTTTTTTTATTCATTTTGCCCTTTGTGAGCAACAGAAATAGCTTTTAGGAGCAACTTCACCATTTAGGAAGTTGAAACCCAGAGAACTGGAGCAGCTCAAGGAGGATGTTGGCCAAAGTCACAGATCTAACATTAGCACAATGTTCTTAAATCATTTATTTATAGATATGTGTCTTTGGCCAACTCATCCCTACATAGGCAAAAAAAAGCAAAAAAAGAAAAAGCAAAAAGCGATTGTTTAACAATGTCACCTCTCCTTCTTCTTCAGGACACTGTCCCCAGCCAAGTCTCCAACTTCCTCGACAGGATCTATTGCATCCAGCAGAAGGTACCCATACCCCATGCCCCCACTCCCTGACGACCAGAGAAAAGCCAACAGGCAGAGCGCCAGGGCAAGTATCAGTTAAAAATAGCAGATTATAGAACTTATAACTAATGTGGCAGTGATGGCATGTACTCCATGTTGGTCTGCACAATAGGATGCATGTCAGTCTGGAATATTTTATGTATCAGATGGATAAATCTGAACCTGGACATGAAAGCTAAGCCATTTAATAAGAGGCGTCAGACATTTTTACAGAAAGTTAAGATTCTACCCAACAGTTTACTACTGGAAACCTTAAAATGTCTTTTCTTTCTTTTCTCTATGCCCCCCTCCAATCTTCTCTTTCCAGCTGTGGGAGACATCAATATAAAAGCAGCCTTTCCCAGTCTGCCTTCAAAGAACTACACGTGTCTCCTTTACTATGAACGGAAAACACAAAAATGAAACAAAATTGACTCTAAGCTTCTAAAGAGATAGAGAGAGAGCCCCCACTGGACAGGAAGTTGACAGGTCTGTTTGAGTTAGTGTGAATGAGTGTATTCGAGGCTGTCTTGCCAGATGGCATCTCTACAAGACGATGCGGAGAAACCAGCTCTGCATTTACTCCAGAGCAGCTTGAACTCAGATCGAGCTGTTCCTGTCTGTTCAAGACTCACAAATGGGACAGGAAACCCCAACACTCAGACCCCCATCCGCCATGCCACACACACATTTTTTCTCAGCACTCCCAACACCATTTCCCCAAGATGTTCATCCTCCTCTCTAAAGGGAGCAGCGGTGCCAGGAGCAAACCATTGCATCACTCTGCACTGATGGATTTTTGTCAGATCCTTTTTGACGCACGTGAATCACTGTATGCATGAGACAACCCTGTTTATCAGCAACCTCCTCCTACTGAAAAGAAGATAAGAGAGCAGTGGTCTGATTTGAAAGGAAAGCATGCGAGGGGGCAGTGATTTTTATACCTTCTGTAGGTTCAAAGCTTTCTCTCCACTAAAAGTAACCCTTGTTGTAATAGCAGGTATAGCCCATAACCCATATCTTGGACCCAACCTGACCCCATCTTGCCCTCCCCGCAGTTTGCTGGAGTGTGTGTATAAATATGTACAGTAAAATACACACAGAGTATGTTTTTGAAAGATGAAATCGCAGAGAGAAAACTCAGCTCTTTTTATTCTGCTGAACTGTGCTGTAGACAAAGACGGATGTCTGTAGATAAATGTAAAGACCCTGCAGGCATTCTTCTGTATGGGTTTCTATTTTTTTGTCCACATCGTTTCTCCCTTTTTTTTCTTTTACATCTTACCACTATTTCTATCCATCTCTGTGAGAAACAGACGTCCAGTAATGTTGACTGCGGCACGTTAAGGTTTTTCTGAGATAGTTTTTAATGAGCATTTGTTTAGCTAAGTTGAAATAGTTTACATACCATTTCTGAGTGAAGAGAATGGACTGAGATGTGTTTGGTGTAACTATAGATGTGCAACTTGTCACTTGTGATTTTTGCAATTTCCCAATGACGTTGAGCAGATGCGTTTCCCCTGATTTTACATTTGGATGTTGGAGACCAGATCGCTGCTGTTTTCACAGTGGCAGCTCACAAGTCACTCAGTTCGCTTGAGTCTGAGATGAAGAGGTAAATGTGGTAAACTGAACTAAGAGAAATTGTCATTTAAATGTGCATTTTGGATTTAGCTGTGATGATTGAGATATTTAGCCTTGTAAATGATTAACTATGCTGTACAGTGCTTGCTGTTTGACCTTGTGAAGACCAACAGCATGACAGTTCTATATCAAATTTAAGTTGCATCTCTGTTAGGCTATTTGTGAGACCATAATGGGAAATGAGCATGTCACTGAAATACTTTTCCCCTCATTACCGACTTATTTTGTCTTCATAGGTTTTTATGGCAATTTATGGCAGGAAGTCCCAGGGTTTAAAAATGATCAGAACAATGTTGTTGTACTTCTGTCACACCAGTGCAGCTCATTTAAGGTGGATGTCTTAGTGATGAATCCCACTTCCCAACAGCAAGCTCTTTGTACAGTTATGACTCATTGTTCTACAAAGTGTAGAAACTGTCGTCCTAAAGCCTCAAGTTTGTCATTTTACTATTGTTTCTGTTCCAGTGTGGACACTTTTACATTTGTAATTCATGTATGCATTAGAACTGTATAGGTAAAATGACCTCTCACAATATCGGACTAATAATGCTATTAGTACCTTTTTTTTCTTTTTTTATGAATTACCTTTGTAACGCTCACTTTTTCTCAGCATTATGTACAGCAACTATTCAAAACAGTAATTAAGTGCATTATTGTAATTATGTGTGTTGAGTTTGAATGGAGACATGTTAGGTGTGTTGTTTTTTTTGTAAACGCATTTGTTCTTTAGCCTGTGTTGATCTGTATGATCTAAGGTTTGGACACTTGTTTTAAATGAGATCTGTACAGGTGCATTATTTGCCTTCAACCAGAGCTTTTGTCTGTGCTCTGGACCTAAGTTTAGCTCCAGTCTCTCTCCTGGGCTCCTCCAGGCTGATTTGAGCATCATTTTACAGCTGTGTTTTAACATAATGCTGTGATCCAGCAAGGCTTTCATCCTGGTGTCCTAGACATTGTACATGGGTTGGGTTCATGTAGACTGTGGAGCTGCCAAACCTCCCAAAAAATGTCTGCTGTATCTGCCTGAGCACATTGCTGTTTTGACCGATCCTGACAGGACCACTCTGGCAAATATCTCCACAAATGAGCTGTTAGACTCAGTCTTTGGTCAGAAACTTGAATGTATCCGTGTACTATGAGCACACTCGCTGTAGAGTCTAAGCCATGTGCTCCCACTCTGCCAGACTCATCAGCTCTTGACTCCAGGAATCTTGTGTACCAATATAAACACTGCAGTTGTCCTTTTTTTGTGTTGCCTGTATGCTGTACAGACTATTGTTGCAAAAATCAAACCACATATTTTTTTCCTCTTAATCATTCAGTATTGTAATATATTTAATATAAAATAAAACTTTCAACATCTGTCTATGTTGACATTTCTATTAACTTCACACACTAATACAAATACATAGGACTGTTGTACAAACTTTGGATACAAAGATTTTATTGATGCAGGGTGGAACCCTATGCTGGGTTATGAGACTACTGTCACGAACCCAATATACTCACACATAAATATAAATATAACCTTAGTGAGCAGCTGGATGAAATAGAAAAAAAAATTTTCTGCATCATTTCATGCAATTGGCACTACAGCTGGAACCGGTTTTGTCCTCGCATGGCCATCTTCTCATGGGCAGATGCATCAAACTGTTTTATGAACATTTTAAAGCTCTAAATAAAGATGGACCTGGCATCAGTTGCCGAGAACTTGGTCATCTCTGAATGAGCCGAGCAACATTCAACATGTTTCAACTGTGACTACAGTAAGAAAATCCAAGTTGTTCTCTGTAGATTGGTTGGCTCTGAAGCTGAAGAGTTTCTGTTGCCACGGTGTCACAGATGGTTATCTGAGGAAAGACCTCCACACCCTCACAGTTCAACTACTTCACAGCATCTTTAGTAGAAAGGAAACCAGACATCTGTCACCATACTCTGCCAGTCCCACTTCAGTGTCTCACAAACGTTTGTGCAAGTGGTAACTCAATGCCTGCAGCTTTTCTTGATGGATGGCACTGGTTTCCATGGTGGCATCTTCATCAAGAGACTGTCGGATGGAACTCTTCAGATGGTCGATACCAAATCCGGTGGTAGCGGAAACAGGAACTACATGTCTGAAGGTCATGCAGTTCTTTGGTATCATGTCGTCAGGCAGCAAGTCAAAAAACTCTGCAGTGGATAAAGCAGCAGAAACAAGGTTAATTAAAAAAACACTCAAGTCTATGGTGTAACTGTCTAGTTAAGGTAAAAAGGATAGCACAAAAGGTTGTAATTCTTTGTTTTCTCTGCTTTTTCTTGAAATAATTTCCAATTATAACTCTTATTCCTGTCTTTGTCTAAATAGGATAACTAAAATAAAAAGGATAACTCCTGTCTAACATTAAGCTTGTATCACATCCTACAAAAAGGAAACTACAAATACAAACTATTTATAGAATACCTAAACACAAGTGTATTCAGGTGTTTTGTGTTTTTTTTTTAATGACCATTCCAAAATCAAAACTTTTACTTGGTTGCAATGTGAAACTTAACCAGAAGATGTCACATTATTTTTTCTGACAGATATTTTACAATCAGCCAGGGCATCAGGTATGAGCTGACACTGGGGCTGGCAATTACAACGACCTCATGGTCATTATATTAATGCCAATCTCAGTGATATACATGAGATGTTTTCAAATGATCCATCTACGGAATCAGCTGCCTATCCTTTGGCACATTCCAGTCCCAGTGTCAGGTAACTTTGTGGCTTTGGAGATGCTTTAGAGCAGACAAAGAGTTTTTCTTACGTATTGTATCTGTAAAAATTTAAAAATCTAAAGCACAAATGAGTAAAAAAAACAAAAAAATAATTCACCTTCTGGATTTTGAAGTTGTTCTTTCAACTCAACTAGTTTGTCCTCAGCATCAGGCAGATCCATCTTATTCACCACCAGTAATGCAGGCTTTGTCAACAGCTCCTCTTTATACAACTCCAACTCCTTCATGAAAGAGGAGGATCAAGAGGGAGGTAAGAGAAATAGGAGAAAAAGACAATGAGATCGAATGCCTTAATGTTTATACAGTAAGGAAGGTGGTGTTTCTATTAAACATTTCAACAAAAACATTTTACAGCATCACATTGACCTTGGTAAGAAGTTGCACGGCTTCAAAGGCCGACCTAAATGGTGTTTTACTTGCCAGCTGGAAACCACAAGCGTCCACCTGCAGTTAGACAAATCACAATGAAACTGACCTCCATTTATCACAGGCTGTTTCTGAGCTAGTTATACTGATCATGCACAGATATATTTAAGTGTCACATCTCAGTTTTCTGCTTATACACACCACGAATAACAGCTGCCTGGTCCTCTCCATGTGCTTTAGGAACTTGTGGCCCATGCCTTTGTTAAGGTGAGCCCCCTCAATTAATCCTGGGAGATCAGCAACAGAGATCTACCAAAAGAAGCAATAAGAAAAACGGAAGAAGAAAAAGAAAAGAAAACAAAAAAACATCTGTTAACAAAGAAAAACTGCTAAAAAGCTATATAAAATGCAAGAGGCCCTAATGTGCATTCCCAAACCTGTTTGAAGTCTGGATACATCACTTTGCCAATCTCAGGCCTAATAGTTGTGACTGTAAAATTTAAAGCAAGAGTTCAGAAATAGAAGAAAATATTCATAGAGAGTTATCAAGCTCAGACAGACAAATGTAAATTATCACATTCTTACAAGCATAGCTGGCAATCTGTGGTGTGGCATTAGACAAGGCTGTCAGGAGAGAGGACTTTCCTGCATTTGGGAACCTGATGGGAATTCAGAATGATATAATCAAACACTTAAGCAAACTTAGATATTAAAATCAGCTTGTTTGTTTAGATTTTTTCTGCCTTTACCCCACAAGGCCCAGGTCAGCGATAAGTTTCAGGTCCAGCCTGATGTGTTTAGCCTGGCCTTTCTTGGGCTGGAAATCTGAGCTGAGAGAACCTCCAGATCCTCCTTTTGCCACCATTACACGATCGCCCTCAACATTCAGCTCACCTAAGAGAACAAAGATTAAGAAAATATGGTTTACAGTGACACCAGGGAAAAGGTTTACATAATACATAATGCCAGATGAGTGGTAAATAAAACATTCTTCACAAACCAAGTATTCTGCCATCATCAGTGGTGACAGTGATACCGACAGGAGCTAAGACCTTCTTGTCCTCCCCTCTCTCTCCTTTCAGAGATCGCACACTGTTGATGGAAAAGAATTGATAATCCCTGACCAACAAAAGTATTTGAGGATTTATGACAAGTTTAGTGGATGTCACTAAATGTTTAAAGTAAAAGTTGTGGACACCAACCTGCTGTTGCCTCCAGCTCCACCACTGAAACGTTTGTGTGGGCATTTGTCCTTGATCTTCTTCAAACTCATGTCTTTCGTCGCCTCCACCCAAACATCTCCACCATTCCCTCCTTGTCCCCCAAGACGGGGAAAACCCATGCCACCACTGCCTCCCCGGACAAACAGGCGGAGGTTGTCCACAAAGTTTCCATACTGTAAAACAGGCAAAAAGCACATCTGACTAGTATGACAGTCAGAAACACATTCAAGCACTGTTTCATAGGAAACCACTGACCCCTTCTAATGCTTGAGTCATGTGAATGAACCCTTAAAGGGACACACCACTACACAAATACACAAATATGCTCATTTCCACCTCCCCTCGAGTTAAACAATTGAGTTTTTACCTTTCCCCTGTTCATCCAGCTGTTCTCTGAGTCTGAGCC
>JAPMNP010662062.1:0-19361 GCA_029874935.1 Atherina boyeri | reverse complement strand
CGGTTTTTGTACACAAAACAAGACAAAACAATGCGCACCAACAGATCAAGGCGGCCGTCCGCGGCGCCATCTTCTTCCTGCATGCATGTCCTCCCAGTATTTCATCTCCCCTGTAAAAGGACCAGCTTTCTGCAGAGGGGCTCATCTGAACTCACCCCAGGCATAACAACAAAAGCTGCACCACTAATGCGAAAGGCTCTCCTTGATGCCTTTACACACAGAGATACAGTATTTTCCTTCCAAAGTGCTTCCTTTTTCATCTGAGAATCACAATAGCAAAATCAAGTTTTTACTTAGCAGCAGCCAAAGTGAAAATGCTACACAACACTTGGACACAGGGGCTTCATTTGGTGAAGGCTGCTCAGCTGCGGCAGGTAGTTGAATGTTTCGGGTGACAGTTTGACATTTCATCGATTTCAGGATAAACGGAGGCATGGGTTGTAGGAACAATTCATCTTAATAAGGTGATTTGATTGTTTGGCACATTTTAACATACCAAAAGATCAGCGTGCTCAGGCAAATTCTGCAGTCTGAGCAAATGAATTCCTTCTGAAAATGAGATGTGAAACCAATTCATTACACAGTGTTGGATTTTATCAGAGAAAGAGAAGGGAAACAATAATTGAGACAAGGACAGGCCTAAATTGCTCATTAGCCTCTGGCACAAAACTGATGTAACTCAAGTCTTTCCTGATGGAAATAAAATACACTGACAGTTCAGATTAATATGTTTTAAGGACTTTATTTTGAGGTCCATGAAGTACTCAGATTGAAAATTCCACAGAACTGCAAAACAGCAGATCTGTCAGTCAGAGTGGTACAGAGTTGGTGTCAAAGCCTTAAAACTGAACACAGCTTGAAATTACACTTAGTCTGTGAATGAAAGAGGGACCAATATCTGCAGAACTCTGCTTATAAGTCACTGGAAAAAGACATTCTCAGGAAAATATGAGTTTCAGTTTAATCTTTTTGAAAGCAACTACAGCTCAGAAATGTACATAATGAATATCAGTCTACCGTCACAATAAGTCAGAAGCAGATAGTTTTGAGGTTGTAAAGTTATGTAATATGGCCCCAAAACACATGACCTTTGATTTACAAAAGAAAATTCAAATCATCCAATTTGTTCAATGAAACAGAGGAGTTTTTACTTTGTTTCAGTTCTTTGAGCTTTGGGGTTTCTGGGTTGTGTCCATACAGTATATTTATTCTTTTTTGCATGATAAGCATTTAAAGATTGGATATGGTATATGATAGCGACATCTACAGTACTGTGTCTAGGTTGTAGTTACAACAATACAAAGAATATCCCAGCAGCTGGGTCGCCAGGTTTGTTACAGATACGTCAAATGACCTGCCGGCACCGTGTCCAGTGACGAATGTATTGAGTATGAGTTTAACTGACAGCTAACGTTAGCCAAAAATAGCCAAGTTTTCTGAGAGACTTTGCCACTTTTGCCTCTAATATCCTCTTTACACGCCAAGTAATTCAACTCATGCATTACCAAATAATACCTAATTAGCGAATTGAAGAGGGGCATGCATCTTTAAATCTCTCACTTTCAACAGTTGCTTATATATAATAAATCAATTTCCCCATATTATTTATATATATATATATATACACACACATATACATATACACACACATATACATATACACATACAGCTTCAATCATCAAGTTTCTAATGCATTTTAATCTATTCAATGTTTCAATTTATGTTAAATGGTCTGGAAATATTTCAGACCCTCAGAACATCTAATAATCCAACTATAAATTTGCTTATCAACACTAATGCAGTTATATTAACAAATGTGTTGACAAGCATCTTGGAAGGATTTCAAGGGTCTCTTTATCTCTAATACTAATGCTCATTACAAAAACTCAGTATAAAGTATTAACCGTTTTCTCAAATTAATTATGCCAAATTGAAACTAAACCAATTAGATTCAGTAATAGCTGTGAACTCAATGTATTGATACAATCTGAACAAAAAAATACTGTTGAGCCACAGCTTTTCCACAGTGTGGGGAACCATTTGTACTGTGCTTCTATTACTTCTATATTGTGAGCCTGAGATAAAATGTTCCATCTCAACACTTTCATTTTTCGTCTCCTTCCTTTTTTATACTTGATGAGCACTTGTGGTCATATAATGTGAAAAAGTGTGTCCTTTATCGACAGCTGCATTCTGCATTTAAGCCTTTAATAACCATAATCTTCTTACTGAGGGGAAGAGAATGACAGACAAAATAGGATAGTTGAAGAGTGCCTTACTGATTAATTCATTATGAATTACACAAAAATGGAAAAAGGAAAAAAAAGAAGCCATTTTCAGTGCCACAAATTTGATTGGGTCAAGATTTTTCAAATAGTGTGCAATGCACAAATAGACCACATAATGAAGATAATTCTTTTATTTTATGTTTTACCTTACCTGAACCCCTGCCGCCACAATGACCAAGAATCTCTCCAAAGTAAACTCTCAAGATAAACAACTTATATAACATGAGAGCAGGTAGAGAAGAAATTTCAGTAAACAGTGTTAGTACCAAAATACTGCACCTAATCAAAACATGAGGTTTTTTAATAGCTGTAGAGGATTCACCAGCATAATATACTAGTTTCATATCTCAGTTAAAAACATTTGTTTGCTAATCATTACAAGTATTATTTGTTTTCTTTTCAAGTGTCACTGATCAAAGTACTTTCAGTACTAAATGTTAATGATGCAGATTTTGCACATTTCAATTTCCTTTAAATTAAGAGCTGTATCTAATTCAGGATGACACTTGCCTCATCCACGTATAATTGCTTTAAAAGAAAAAATAAGCTTTTCTGTTACAAAGGCTGCAAGATGAAACATCTATTTTTTTTCTTATTTCATATTGTAGCTATAGAATAGAAGCTATAAAGCAGCAAAAAAGTCAGGGGTTGGAGGAGCCGCAGAATAGGAAAAAAAAGTGTTTGCAGAGGAAAATGATCTATTTGAGGCAAAGCATGCCCCATAGAGCACAAAGGCCAAATTAAGTGTTCTCACATCTTCGTTCACTGGTCCCAGGTGCACCATAAATACCATCATATAACCTGATAGGCTTCATTTTTATGTTTCTGTAGACCACACTGTTCTGGACTACATTTTATGCTGCCATCAAGCTTTTCTTTTCAGAACATATTTTTTTTAAAAACAGTGGTTACATCTAGTTTTTTTTTTTTCTACTGTAGTGTAAATATGTAAAATATCTTGGGGGCTCTGCATGTATTAGACCAGTGTTTTTCAATCTTTTTGAGCCATGACCCCAAGATAACATACATACATTGGTGTGGACTGTATGTTTTCTCTTGAGACCTAACTTGGCAGAACTTGAGGTGTAAACTTAAACTGACGAGAAATAATGAAGAAAAACTGGATTAATTTAGTGAAGTGGGAGGCTGAAAAAGCTCAAAAGCAGCTCAGAGAATCTGATTTATACTCAGTGGATTGAAGGGTCAAGTTAACTTTGTGCTTACTTTGCATGCACTTCCTAGAGTTGCATGCTGTGGATCAATTGTGGTAAGAGTCAACATCAGAGCTCAGGGTGCTGTGTATATGTATTGAAAGTAGAAGTTTCAGGAGTAAGCCAGTGGTTACCACCTCCGCTGCACAGCCATAATGGACGAATCCCTGAATGGGACATACTTGAAAAGAGACTGTGGGTGGCTCCATCTGACAATGCTAATAACTGAGTCTAAAGCTGGAAGGTTACTGAACTGTTCTGCAGTGTGAGTTTAGGGTTTTACATCCAAGCTTTTTGGCTAAAACAAGCCCTGCATTTGAGCCGATCTCAGATCTGTAAATCTACCCCCTCAGCCGAGATGCCCCCCCCAACGACTCAGAGCAGAAAGCACTGAGCATTTTCTCCTGATTTTAAGATCTAATTTTATTTACCATGGGATTTTTTTAAGCTTTCATGTTTAGCTTGGGGGGTTAAACACATTTGTCTTTGATGTAACAAACTCAGAACAGAGAATCATTTCTCCTTTACTTAGTCTTTAAGCAAACAGCTTTACTTATTCACAAGAGAACTGCTTACTTAAGTTGAACTTCACAAATAAGAATGAGAGTAAAGCTCTCACTGAGCATTTGAGTAGTGACTAATCGCTCAAAGCAATGTCCACAACTTCCCCTGAACTCCCACCACAGCTCCTACAGAAAGCCTGAGGCACTCAGTACGTGGGCCTTGTCCAAATAAACAAATCAGGTGAAAAGTGGATAAGCAGAAGTACGGCTGAAAAAAGTAAACAAAGTATATAACTTGAAATTCTTCCAGAGTACAGAATGTAATTATCAAAGAGATGTTTTTGGCTAATTTGTAGGCAGGAAAATGAGCCATAAGCAAAATGTAGTCAGCTGACAGAGTTTGATTTTAATTGCCAAAACACGGACAAACAGCATTTATTTGCGGTCATTTTTTAAAGGCATTAAATTCTATGAAATCACTAAGTTGGAAACTAATAAAGAGATGTAGTCTTCACTTTTATTTCACTAAAAGAAAAAGAAAGAGTGCTAAAAAAAAGGTGCATCTGGAACAATGATCTGATGGATGAAGCTGAGTTCATCATGGATACAACACTGCAAGGATGACTTCCCCCTTTACGGGCAGCCACCTCATCTGTTGTTAGAAAAACAACACTTACCTGTGCAGCTTTAACATTTATCAAAATAAAAAAGTACATGCAGCAAGCCTCTCAGCTATGAGGAGTATTGTACTAATGGAAGGTTTCATCAGGATTCGGATGTTAAATGCAGCTTTTCCAGCTACAATTCTGCAGAGCATCGAAAAAGAATAAAATAAATAAAAAAACATGAAGCTTATTATAGCCATCTTCAGATTTTTCCTTTTAAGATCTGCCTACATCTCCGTTGTGAATAACTCTCTGGTGGTAGGATCCATTAGAGAAAATGAACTCTAGCAGGCAGAGGCAGTGGTTCAACTGCTCATTGTAATCATAATTAGCTCCGACTCTGACTGCGAACATGAGCACTGATTAGACGGAACAATGCTGCCTTGAACTTGATTTAATTTTTTTTGCAAATTAGCAACCTTGAAAATCTCAGCCTGCAACAAAGGGAGTATCTGAAATAATGCATCTACTCCAGCTCTGGGTTAAAAGAGTTTTTCTAAATACACTAAAATATACCAGACAGTTTTTTAAAAAATATATAGATTTTTTAAATATTTTTGTTGTTGATTTGTGTAAAATCCCACTAACATTAACCTGAAAAATCTCATTTAAAAACAACTCCTTTATAAAGCAAACTGAGGGTTATGATGCTAACACTAAACGACTAAAAAGACTACTCCAGACATTTGTCCTGATGACGCCAGCCATCATGCAGAGGCAGCTATGTGCTGCATAGTGTCCAGACCTGCCCGAGTACAACTAACAGAACTGCCTCACCAATGCATTCACAAGCAGTTTGATTAAATCTTCCTGTTTTCCACCAGATACCTGCTGTAAAACAACAATTCCTGTTGTTTCTACCCAGGCTCTGTCAGGTTTTGTTATGCTAACGGTGTGTTCAGAACCACAAGTACCATAATCATCAAACCTGACAACCGCCGTCGGGGCCCGTTTCAGGACCGACGTCAAGCAAAAACAGCGGCCACACAGACAAGTGACAGGTGTAAATAGGTGGATATGTACACTGATAGATTCATAGACACACAGGGACATGCACACAACTGTTTCCACTCCCAGAACAACATGTAGAGCAGACTTTGAACCAAACTCACCCCTAAGCTGAGACATGAGAGGAATCACAGAGGGGGGGCTGACAAATGCAAATGTTTACCCTCCATCTCCTGAATAAAATGCTGCTTCATCTGATGAAACCCTGAGACATACACTGTATGCCACCATCATCTTCTAGCAGCTTCTGTTTCACTCTTGACTATGCTCTACCATCTAGTGGAGCTGTGAGGTAAAGCAGGAGGCAGAGCAGAGCTGTGCAGCTCAGGGTGAGATCTTATTATCCGTCAGGAACAGAATGCAGACAGTCAACTGCTTCTCCACAGTGTTCCTTCCTGGTAGAGGGGTAAAAGAGGGTGGAGAAGCTTCAGAGGACCCCCGACTATATGAGCCTGCCACTGTGAGTCTGACAAAGAGCTGAAAGAAAAATCTCAGCGGTGTTTCTGAATGAGATGAGCTCCTGTGTCTGGTTAATAAACACACTGCATTAATATAACTGAACACTGCTGTATTATCAGTACCTGCACTGGAAATGGAAACGCCTCAAGGAGGAATTCTGTTTGATTTTTTTGTCGACTATTAGTTCACACACCACCAGATGGAGCAGTGATCAGATTTGTTCTTGCCGTTTGTTGAAATTCTACGTTTTAATTTCCTGAAGAACATTAAATCTACTCTGAGTGTGTGTGCAATCATTCCTGGGTGTGTATACATAACAGCAGATGTGATGGAACGAGCCTTAAATGTTATTTCTGGCGCTCCCAGTAGACATTATGTAAATATAATATTTATTTATGGTCTTTTTAAAAAGATTGCCACATTCTCATGTTAGAGCCCTCTAAAAATAGGAGAAAAACATTAAACTGAATCTGTGAAAACTGAATAGTCCAAAGCTTCAGCGTGCGTAAACATCACTGTCAATCTTCTGTTCAGATCAGTCTGCTTCCCTTTGACAGAGCTCCTGACCTGCCCTTTTCTCCCTCACATGTTTCACTTTCATGCCCCTTTTCACTCTATTTCTGTATCAATTGACAGATTGACTCTGCTGCCACAGCTTGCTATGTGTTTTTCATTTTCCTATTTTCTGCCTCTCACAGATGAATTAACAACTTCCCCTTGTTGCTTACTTTCATGCATCCATACATTAATTGTCAGAACTCTTCTTTTCATGACATTAACAAGTCTGCTATTTGCAATTTGACACCAATGAAACAGCTTTGGGTCTCAAGGAAAATTGTACCAGTTAGTCCAATCCAGCTATATCTGGTCTGGTCCAGTGCTTAATGTCTGCCAGACCTCTGCTGCAAGTGGAAGGCTCTTCTTTCGGAAGAGCATCCCACACAGCTCCTCAGTCAAAGGAGGCAGACCGTGAGTAACACTTTAAAAGAGAGCACTTACCTGAGAGCCGGAGGGAAGGTAGTGGAGCCCAGAAGAAATCCAAGATCAGGGAAGGTGACCCAACCGGAGGAAGCGGAGGAGAGAAACAAATAGAAAAAAATAACTCATATTAATGTCAATCCATTAAAAAGGCACAGGGAATCCAATGTGTAAAGAAATCTGTATACATCCATCCACAATTCTAATAATTAATTGACATTTGGTGGTACTTTATATTACCATTCTGGGATTATACTATGTAGACTTACAAGTAGATCTGTCCAAAATTAACTCTGGCCTTTAAATGACCACTGATGAATGAAACCCAAAAGAAAACTTTCCCAAAGAGACTGTTGATATTTTCAAAAGGAAACTTAAAACCCACCTTTTTAATCTGGCTTTTAACTGACTTCATTTACCCTTTTATTTATTTTCTTTTACTATTCTTAATATTGAATGTTTTAAGGATTTATTTAATCAAATGTATCCTGTTTTAATGTATTTAATGCTGTGAAGCACTTTGTGTTGCACTTTTTTGCATGAAAAGTGCTTAAAAAATAAATTAAGTTTACGTTTAAGTTCCCCCTGCATGCCAAAGATCAGTTTTCAACTGATCTTTTTTAAAGTGGAAAAATGGGGAACAGGTTTGTCTGAAAAAGGGTTTCAGTGGAAGCACTGGGTGGACCATGAACACACAACCAATCACCACCACTTACACAGAAATGATGTGCAGTCCAACTAGAAACACAAACACACACACACACACACACACACACACAAGATGCCAATTATGTTCACTCACATAGCTGCAGAGCATGCTGGGAGGTTTCAATTGTTTTACACACTAAGCAACTCTTAAAGGAGATTTTCTTTGTTACAAAAATCAATCATAACCCGAGCACTCTCAGTGTCTCAATCATCCAAACATTTTACCAGCAAACTTATTGAAAGAATCTGACTCAAGAGAGATAGACCTGGAGTTGAAGAGGCAGTGTCCTTCAACTTCTTCAATAGTCAGAACAAAATCTGAAACTGAAGCCCGAGAAATGCAGATGATGCAAGACAGCAGCTATAAGAGTGAATTATTCAGCCGGATACACAACGTTAGCACAAATTTGATCGGCTTTCACCTTAAAATGAATCTGACGGAGGATCTAATAAAATGGATAGGGAATGTGCAAGAGCAATTTTTGTTGATCTCTAAAATAATTCCAAATAAAAAACAATAAGGGATAATAGAATTTATTTTTATGTGTGGGAATGCAAAATCATTTGATTTCTGTGTAAACAGGTTAGAAGAAGAGTAAAACTCTGCTGCCTCAAGATAAACAGCAACATTAATCCAAGGAAGACCTAGCTGAAAGCGTCCTGGTGGTAAAATATATTTACCCTGCTGTAAACTATGCAATAAAATATCCATATAAGATTCCTGCTGGTGTTTTACAGTTGTATAATCTCAACATATAATGTCAGGGCACCAGATCCTGACATTTTCTGGAGGCTGATGGAGTCAGAGTTTCAGATAGTATTGATGATGGGGCTACTCTGCAGATCCAAAGCAATACAGTACCTAACCCCTATACAGGTTTAAAGAAGGAGAAAAGAAAGCCATTTATACTGTTACAACTAAACTAAACATTATGAACAAGTATTACTTAAGAAAATGCACATAAACAGAATCACACCAGCAGCAGATTGTCTTTAACCAAGTTGATGAATAGTCATTTAGACTCCAGGTCTGCTTTCAGGTCTCTGCCCTGAGTGTAGAGAGCATGAATTAACAACAAGATTATTAGGTTGTGCTGTTCCCAAGGTAACGCTCTCTACTTCACTTCTTGCAGAGGGGATGCATCATTTGGCAAAGCAGACAGACTTGGCTGCTGAGCATCGAGGCGAGAATATGGCCAATAGGAAAGGGTGTGGAGTTGAACAAGTTTAAGTCATCCCTTCAGTTGGAGCACGGCTTTGCAGGGCGCCTGCCTTTTACCACAAATAAAAGATCCACATACTGGCCACAACAGCTTGGCAACAAAGCTGCTTCGCTTTTGAAGATGTACGAGACACAAACAGACCAAATTTTTGATTACATTTGTACACAGCAGGGATGCAGGAAATTTCGGACAGATAACAAAGCATGCCTGCAGCTGTGCTCAGCAGCATCACTGTAGGGAGGGAAAGTGATTACAGATGAGAGGGATTGGCTCTCCTCGTCTCTTTAATTGCCTCCCCCACTTTAATAGGAACCATCTATCACTCTATGCAGCCAAGAGACAGACTGTGGAAATTCCAACGCCTCAAAGGAAGTGACTGCAACACCAACTGTATGGTTTAAACTTTCCTGTCCCTGAACTACACACAGACACCAACGTGTCTGTGCTGCCTGCTGTCACAGACTGAAGATCATTCCCTACTGTACGTTTCAAACATTTCCCTTCAGACACGAGCCGAGGGATGTGAAAGCCGAAGGGAAGGGCTGACTTTTTAGCGTCAGCATCTTTACTTTTCCAGAGGTCGATGAGAATCTTTGTTGCAGCTGCCAGCCCACTGCGCCCAATATCCATCAACAACACACTGTTTTATCACACATACTAAATGTGTAAAATACCATTTAACAGCCTTTGCAGCAACAATTCAATATGTCAGGCATCGGAGCATAAATCAAACTTTTCTCATTTGAAATATGCAGATAGGCTGACAAAAAAGTTGTATTTCATGCTTTACACGATTGCTGTGAAGTTATACACAGCTCTTGGGAACATAAAGCCTCACTGAACCTTAATAAGAAGCAAGTAGTGTTTTAAATCAGCCATAAACTCTGTATGAACTTTCCGAGACTTATTTCCTTTTTGTCAAATCTTTGCTCTGTTTGTTAGGTTGGGCATAATTTGGCAAATACTTAAAAGGATGTAAGAGCCTTTTCTAGGTCATTTTTTTTAATTAGATTGCTGCGGTTTATCAACACTAGCACAACTTACATAAGCAGATATGATGGGGTGACGTTTATGGTATTCAGTGACACTTGTTAATCTCTCATAGGATACATTTATTTTTGTCAAAGACTGAATCTATTTTGCCACAGTGTTGCAGAGCTCCACGGAAAATTTCAGTCATTTTTGCAGTGTCAGTGTGCAGCGTCAAACACATCAGTGGTATGAGCCAAAAGAAGAGCTAAACCAGCGAGGATACTGGATTCATACTGGTCAACACAACTGAAAGGAATTTTACCACTCAGCAGCTGCGTGGGTTTGCCTGTCAAAATGACTGAATGACTATATTATCATGACTATTTATGACAATGTTTAAAGGTGCAGTTTGTAACTAAATCAAAGGTCAATAACAGAAAAAATTGAAATGCTAAAAGGACAAATATCTAGTAGGTAATCTCATGCAGCTACAATCAGAGACTGTTTCAAGTCATTCTTAAAGCTCAAATGTGTGACGCAGTGGTTTTGTTGGAGTAATGAACGTTCAGTAGGTTTTATTTGTCCCTTGACAGCGCTCCTCATTGATCCTGAGAGAAAAGGATTTAAAGTTAAGCTGCATTGTTACCAGTGAGTGTTAATACACATTTACCTCCACCTGCGTGGAACAAATCCCTCTGTCAAGTTCTGGACCATTGAGGTGAATCACGCAGTGTTGTGCAGAACAGCACCAGCTTGTCACAACAGGCTGAGCGATGAGGCTCGAACAGGCAATCAAAGCCAGATCAAAGACCGAGTAGCTGTGTGAATACTACAATTTACTGAACATGACACTGCACAGTATAAAGAACACACAACGTTCAAAATCACACTGTTACCATTTAGACTGACTGCAGTTTATCAAGGTTTAATTAGCCTGTCCTTTTGCTCCAGCCAGATGAGAGCAAAAACAGTGTGGTAGTAAAATTCTGCTTTCCAGTACAATCCCTACGTTTATACTTTATGTAACGATGATCATTTATGTTGGTATTTTTCAACTGCATCATGTTAGTCCCATTAAACATACAAAAGGAAGTTTTTTCCCTCTCTTATGATACATTCCCTTTATTTTCATAAATGGGACTAACAATTGAACATATCTGATCTAGAAAATCTATTTTTTATAACTTACTCTGTAATAATCAAATACATGGAGCTTATTTGTTCTATTACAGTTTGTGAGGCACAAAGTCTGTGTCATTTTGATTCAATGTGCAAAATATAGAAAAATTAACAGGGTTTCCTGAAAGTAGATACATTTTCAAATCCATTACAGTTTAATTAGCAGTCATGTCAACGGTCTAAGATGAAAACTTTATTTCTAAATCCTGTCATAAAAGGAAAATATTCTCGTAATATGGTGTTTAAATCTGAAGTATTCACAGAATTTAACTTTATTTTTCAAATGCCCATTCAACTTGATATTCATATAGATGTTATATATATCATAAATCCCAACCATCTGAGTGATGTGATGAGAGACCAGTTGCCGTAACTTATCACATCATGAAACTCCCTGGGAGACTGTTGTCGGCTCACCTCAAGAAGCAAGTGAACACCTTTCAGGATCCATTACAGTTTCCATATAGTAATGGGTTGGAGGTAGTACATGCCATCATCTACCTGCTTCAGAGAGCCCACTCTCATCTGGACCAATCAGGCAGCACTTTTAGGATCCCGTTTTTTTTTATCTATGTGCCTTCAGCACAATTTAGCCTACACTTTAAATTTCAGGTGGGTACCTCCACAACAACCTGGATTTATGACTGAAAGGTTGTGTGTCAGCATGGGAGCGCCACAAGGGACTGTACTCTCACCATTTCTCTTCACATTGTTCACGTCAGACTTCCAAAACAACTCTAAGTCCTGTCATCTGCAGAAATACTCTGAGTACTCTACAGGTGTGAGGTGTATCAGTGATGGACACAAAGCTGAGTACAGAAATCTGTTCAGTCAGTTTGTGTGTTCACCAAATCACAAAAAGAGATGATTGACGACCTCAGGAAGAAAGGGGAGGAAGAAAATCACTTTTTACATCACCGGAGAAGGGGTGGAAGTGGCAGAGGAATACAAATATCTGGCAGACTGGACAACTGACTAGACGAAGGGACAGAGCAGACTCTACTTCTTATGAAGCTGAGGTCATTCAATGTCAGCTCCAAGATGTTGCATATCTTCTGTAAGTCTGTTGTAGCAAGTGCAATCCGCTCTGCAGCATCTGCTGGGGCAGCAGCATCAGAACCAGAAATGGAGACGGAACAAACTGATCAAGAAGGCTGATTCTGTGCTGTGGGATAACTCTGGAGCCGGCGGAGATGATTGTCCAGAGAAGAATGCTGCTCAAGTTGCGGAACATATTGGACATTTTCTAATATCATCTACCCGACAGTGAGGAAACAATGTTCAGTCAGAGGCTTCTTCAAGTACACTGCAAGATACAGTAGAAAGGTACAGGAGGTCACTCCTGCGAGCAGCTATCACCTTCTGGACATTAAAATTTGCATCTGCGGATAAATTAAATACTTTTCATGTCATTTAATCACATTTCATTTAATCTAAAATTTGGCAAAATAATTTTCCTGTGAAGTTTAAAATAAGCAGCTTCACTGAATAACATGACAGGACATGGCACTTTAACTTAGGTTTGGTATGAGATTGCTTCTCATCGTCACTGCAATTGTGTTTCTGTCCTCAGTCCTGACTCTTGATTCGAAATGAGGCTAAATGATTAGCCTGTTTGTTTTTCCATGAAAGATGAAGGTGATTAAAATTCAGAATAGCTGCCTCCGACACATCGCCGGCAGACACAAACAAAGCTTTGTTTATGTTAAAGACCCTGCCACACACCATAATATGGTGGAAAAATCAGGTGGAAGGTCTCTGCTCTGTGGAGGTTGGCCACCATCAATCTGAATCAAAGTCAAGTAGCCCTTCGGCAAACACAGCTGCCACCTGTCTCCTCCCACTGGCTTACGTTTATGCATGTAAAAGATGCATTATACTACAGTGGGCATATTTTACTGTGATTGAAGATTTCCTCTTTTGGGGGACAAAGGCAGTGCATAATTTTGCAAAGATATTGGCCACAGAGTAAAAAGGTGATGGATTGGGTCCTCTATCTGTCACAACAATCTCTTTTTGGAGGTGAACTTGAGGTGACAAAGCTATTCATGAAGGAGAGAATTTGAGAGTGTTACATAACTTATACGGCTTATCAGTAAATTAAACCTTCCTCCCTGCATTTAGGTAATAATTACATTTTCACCACTCACCCACCTGAAAATCACCATTAAATGAAGAAAAGCACCTTCAAGAAAACTAACCTCTGCTCCACTGATCTTATCCATTCAGATAAATAGGTTTCAATGGAAATAGTTCCACTTTTCTCACTTCCTTGTAATTCAAAAGTCTTTTCTTACAAATTTGCTGGGAATTACACTTTTCAATCCATTATGAGACAACCCTTTCATCGACCGGTGTGGAAGGCAAAGCTTTACATTCTTTACCTGACTTACAGATAGATAAAAATGTCGAGCTGACTGAAGCACATTTAAAGGAAAGAAGAAGAAAGAAAAGTCAGTGAAGAGGAGTCAGTAGGGACATCAGAGTCTTTCAGAAGTCATATTATCACATTTTTCCTTAAAAAAGAGCTGATATTTTTCCTGTAGTGAAGTATAAAGTTTCACATTGAACCTGGTTGAAACGGTATCAGACTTTAGTTTTAGTGGCAAAACAGGCATTTGTTGGCCGAATTTATGAAGCAGCCCCTTAAAATATTGATCCGATGATCATTAAATAAATTGAATCCACTTATGTTGCAGTTTGCCATCTTTGGGTCAAACTCAAAGGTTTACAAAGCTTCATTCTGTGCCATTGCAGCCAGTCATCAACATAACTAAAAAAACACACAAGTAGCTTTTACACCTTGTTTCTGCCATGTTCATCACCTAGGATGTTCCAACTTCTTTTCATTGCTTGCACTAACTTCTCACTTCAGTTCATCACTTTCTCACAATTTAGCTCCCAGAGCTCCACCCTGCAAATAGTCAGGACCAGATTCTCCAATCTTCTGTATGGAACTGAGCAGCTGTCTGACTTTGACTTTGAGTGTGTAGGCAGAGCCGTGCAGATGTAAAGCATTAATTCCCAATTATAACACTGATGGCTAACTTAGCCTATAAATACAGTATTTTTGCACAACACATTAGCTCAGAACAACCAATCTGTTCATACTTCAAACTCACAAATGGATCCTGCAGGACCACATGGTATACCATGTTTTATTACAGCAAAAAAATTCCTGAACTAGAAAGATGAAGCGATATATTCCTGCATGTAAAAAAAATTACACTACATTGAAATGCATCTTTTGGCCTCTAGACCAAGTATCAAAACAAATGACAAGAATGTTTTTTAAAAAATCAAAATGTCTAAAGATATTGTGGTGAACACAGGTGAGAATCTTACAATAGAAGTAAAATTGCAAACAGTAAACAGTGGAATTTAATTTAACACAAGGAAACAAAAATGACTCTAAAATAATGTCAGACTATCCTAAGTCGCTGTATCATTCTGACTCTATAGATGCAAGAATTGGCTATGGAAACACAGATCTTCCAGATTTTCTGTGGTTCACCATTTGGCACGTTTACCAGAGGTACTGATCAACAACAGAAACTTGGCCAACTGGAGCTGTTTGTACACACCACAGATAATTTGATAGATACAGCAGTTGGGTTTTATTGCTCTGATGTGACAACACAGCCTATTATAGACACACACAAGACATAAAAATACGGTTCTGTGCAAAGAGAACAGGCCCAATTATTTCCCACCAAATCTTCCAGCAGTGATCCATGAGGATGCTGAATTGCACCCAGAGCAGCAGATAAATGTGTACCATGGGGAGGATATTAACAGGATCCATTCACCTCTGGATGCACACACACACACAAACAGACCCAACAGCACTGTGTATCAACTTGTGAGTCTCTTTAATCTGTTACTGCATCCTCTATGGAGCACTCAGCCAGCACGGGAGGGGGTGAGGAGCAGGATTACGACTCGGGGCCTCTCAATTTATTAGAGCTCTGCTGACTCCAGATACTTGACTCCAGTATTCCAGTTTACCTACATGAAAATAAGCGCCAAATGAGACAATACACAATCGGTTGCTGGTGATACATGGCACTCAGAGTGAAATTGTGATAAAAAGCGAGTGTGATGCAAAGAGATTACATGATAAGAGATGAGCACATGGGAAAGCAAGAAGGACAAGGTAAGAGGAATGGCTGTCAAGACACGTTAGATTATACTTGTTTATGCTGTTGAGACACTGCTGCAGTTGTTAGCAGATGTTGCCTCATCATTTCTAGTGGGGGCCATTAAAGCTGAGATGATTTCCGGGCCATTCGGATGTCACAGCATTGCTTTATGGCTCACTTTGCAGCGGCTATGTGCTGAAGTCATTCCCATCCTGGTTCACACTCAAGAAAAGCTGTCTGAAGAGCACAACACTTTGAGTGGTTTGTGTGAATTATGGTGTTTGCAAAGACTGACTCTGATCCATCAATACACAGTGAAATCATCCTGTGAGGTTTCATTAATGCTGCACTTCTGTCCAAACAGGTCCATGCTTATCTGAATAGATAAACGACTCGAGAGAACACAGACTCACCAAGGAGAGAAAAATACTTCACATCTGCTAAATTCTGTTGATTTGATATGAAGGTGTGGAACTGCTGATTTTTAATGAAGTGCATTTAAACAATATGTGCAAAAAGTTCTCCGATTTACAGCTATGATATGGTTATGGCACAGCTTGTATTTTTTAGCATTTTTTCTTCAGCATGATTGTGTACCACTGCTGCACAGCTTCTTTCTCACTTACTGAGCCTGGGAGGGGAACCAAGTTCGAAAACAGCAGATTAAAACTTGTGATTTTCCCTTTCACTGACTTTCTTATTTGTTAACACTTTTCATCAAAAGAAAGTACCTTATAACTTGCATTACTGAGCTCAACAGAATGGCTCAGCATAATATTAGGGGCTGCAGCACACAACTTTGGTCTCCAGTCCTGCACCACACTGTTTTGGTAGGAGGTCACAAACTAATACAACTCTTTCAACCAAAAAGAAAAGTAAGAAAGAAAAAGGGAAAACTGACACGATTGTGAATAAATCTGAAGGGAAAATATATTTATTGCACTTCAATCTTAAAAGAGGTAAAAAATCCAGATATAGTAGTAAGTTTAGTTTGTTTTGATCCTGTGTGTTTGTTCATCACATAAATCATAGTAGATAAGAAAATGCAGTCCTTCTATTGTTGATTCTGTGACATTTGTTGTCGCTTCACATTCCTGGTGGCTTTGGTAGGTGTTGGACTCTTCAGCATTACAGTTTCAGTATAGCTGTGCATGTGCAGGGCTCATGTAAAGAGCAAATAATTGAGACATTCTTTAATGATGCTTTAAGCATTGAGTATGTAAATGTTTAAGGCTGCCTACTGTACCACATGCCCGCATATATCCAAGATGCTTGCTAACATTAAGTTTGCTCACATGATCCAGTTAAAATGTTTTTTTGTTTGTTTTATGCCATCAATAAATATATTTCAGAAATAATGTTAACAGCCCAAAGGGAAAGAAAAATCAATATCTCTACAGGAGGTAGGCTCCATCAGCTGCATAAATATCTGCTCTGAACTATGTCTTCATAAATATATTACAGTATATATGTGTGCGTGTGTTTTGCTGGAAAACCACAAGAACTGAAAATAAAAACTTGAAGAGATTTGAAAATGTGACGTGACTTAAATTATGTTAAAATCATTCAGTCATTATCACATGTCTCATATTTGCACTGTAATGATGTAACAGGCAGGCTACCTGTTTCAGACTGATGAGTCCAGAACAGACTTATATAGTATTGTCTATATCAGGGGTTTGCATGGGCCGGTATGACATTCTGACGGTATGATAACCTTAGATAAAAGGGTTAGGGTTTACGCTGCAGCTTCACACGGCATGAGGGACCTCTCCTTTCTCCCTGACGAAACCGGTAACCGGCCCATGCCTAATCAGGGATCCCCAACTCCAGTCCACAATGCCCACCGTCCTGCAGACTTTCGGTGTCACCCTGCTGCAACACACCTGACTCAAATTAATGGGTCAATAGCAGACCTGTGCAGAGCTTGTCAGAGATACATTTAATTTGAATCAGATGTGCTGCAGCAGGGAAACATCTAATAACTGCAGGATAGTGGGCCTTGAGGACAGGGGTTGGGGATTACTGATCTATATCATCCATTTCACATGTTATTTTTGTTCCTAAAATGGGAGTAAATTACAGCAACAAGAAGTTTTGAGACCTAAGAACGATGGAGGTCAGTCACGTTTATTTATGCGAGTGGATTAACTCAAACACATTTGCTAGGTGGTGGTGCTGGGTGTCTCTCCCTGTACAGTCCTTCTTCACTTCAACATACAAACAGAACTTTTTAATAGCATTGTCTAAATGTAAACATAACATTGACAGTAAAGCAGATAACTCACATTTATAGGGAAGCAATGACAGATTATCGAATACCTATTAGCTAAATACACATTTCCCATGAGTCTTAGCTGTCTTTGCACAAATTACACTAAATAGTTTGAGTACAGTAGGTCTGACTGTTGAGCTGAACTAACTTAATGAATTAACTTTGATAAATTTAATTCAATCCCTTGTTATAAGAGCAATCAATTCAAATAGTTTCTACAGTTATTTTGATTTTAATTTTATAGAATCAATATGAGATACCATTACTAGCCAAAGTAATAAAGAGGGATTAATATAAGAAAAAAATGTTTTCGAGTCTCCTGACTAACTTTTTGAATTGTGCTTCTAACTATAATTATAAAAGATTATTCTTTTTAAAAAAAAAACACGTGAACTGAATGAAATTAAAGTGTTTTTCTTAAATAAAAAAATGTTATTGAATTAATAAAAGATTACAAATGATGAATAATGAAACTAAACATTAAAAACTCTAAAATAGATCATGAGGCTGTGTAACTTTACCTCCCCCCAGAGTTAAGTTAAATATATTAAAACCAGGATGTACTTCCTGAGTAGGGGTGTAAGAAAATATTGATATAGAGATATATTGCGATATTTCATGTTGTGATATCGTACCAATATTCAAAAGTGCAGTATCAATATTTTATTTGTATTTGTTTTACAGTTTACTGTATATGGAAAGAATAGCAGTGGTTAATTAAAAAACTGACCGCTAGTTGGCAGCAGTCCAATCGAAACTGTATTCCAATCGAAAAAGTAAATATCACGATATTTCACTCTGTTAGCACCAGTTTGTGGAAAATCCTCCTAACTTTGCACAGCTCCCCCGTGGTTAGACATGGGATGCTGTAGCTCCTCCCAGTAGTTTACAAAGTGATGTTAGGACATATTTTGGATTCAAAACAAAGGACAGCAGTAAAGACTGTGACAAGAGCTATGCAGTCTGTAAAATCTGCTGCACATGTGGCTGGAAACCATGACGACGTAGAGTTAAAAGCTAACGTGAAACAGGTTGATACTGCTCAAAAGACAAATTGTAGAGATTAACTTTTAAAACAACCAGTGACCTCATCTAGTGCAACCAGAATAACAGACAGTATGTTGTTTCATTTGCAAAGATGCACCAAAAAATCTTGTTTATAGTATCACAATATATCATGATATATGTTATTGTTGCCCCTGTATCGTGATACATATTGTATCGCATAAATCTTGCCAATACACACCCCTATTCCTGAGGAGGCTGGTAGCTTTCAACCCCTGCAGGAAACTGCTGTAGTAGTGGCTCCTGCTAGCGCTCTTTTCTATATGCTGGGCTGAGGAGGAAGCACCAAGAAGAGGAACAACAACAGACTGGACAGATTAAGGGTGATGGCTCTGTGGTGGAAATTAATCTGGAGCTGCAGCCTGTCGTGGCGGTTGCAGAGAGGAGGACATTGGACAGGCTGCTGGCCATCACTGATGATATCAGCCACCCTCTGCATGCTGCCATCACATCACAGAGGAGTTTGTTCAGCAGCAGGCTGCAGTCACTAAGCTCCTCTTCAGACATGCTCAGGAAATCCTTCCTTCCCCGGGTCATCAGACTGTTTAACAGCACACTGGGGAGGGAGGGGGGCACCACTACAGCACCACAGGTAGTGTGTGGACGGTACAAAAGACTGTCACCTACAGGTCACTTTGTCTTGACATCTGCCACTTGTGGCTGTTACTTCAAACCTGTCTAGTAT
>JAPMNP010662049.1:0-14575 GCA_029874935.1 Atherina boyeri | reverse complement strand
TTACATTTTGTGCTGATATTTGATGAAATCTCCCAATCGGGGGAGGTGGAGGGTTCTAAAGTATTCAGAACTTCTGGGTATATTTTTGTTGACCTATTTTGTTGGCCTGTGCGTGAATACTGTCACCTCTAGCCTTGCCATACACTACAGCCATGACACTAGTGCCTTTTACTAAGACGATTTGTGTTACAAATTGTTTCAATAATACCCACTCTGATCCTTAATTGAAAGCAACACTATGATACATGAGTATTAAAGAAGCAAATCACTCAACGTACTGGTGAGAAAATATACAGTTTATAAGAGAAAGTTGCACAATTGTTAATTTTGCGGAAATTCACCTTTTACTTAAATTTAAAACTTTCATCTCTCTTTACTCTGATCTGCTTAGTTGTTACTGTATTTATTTGTTAATAGTCATGTGGAGCACAGAGAGGGAAACCAGCAGCTCTGACTCTGGGAGAGGAGGGGGGGGGATCAAGACTGGCTCTAACAGACGTCAGCATTTAATCCCCTTCCTGACACATTTCTCAAAAACTGAAGGTTACATAAGGGCTAGGGAAGTGGAAGTCTAGTTTTTCTTTTAAAATTCCAACACTTGATAATCCACTTGTATATGTAGAGTGCTGCATCTGCAGTCTCTTTTTGATCCGTATACAGCAGCAACTCACCTCTGTAGCGTGTGTCCAGCCTCTGCTGACCACTCCTTTCAGCATCTCTTCTGGATGAATGCATTCCCCGCAACTCTCCTGCTCTATGGGCTACTTCTTTGGAAATCTCCCTGAGGCGACTCTTGGGATCACTGGTTCCAATTTTCCCTAAAAATAAAAAACAAAAAGAATAGAAACAACAAATGTAAGTCAGGTATTTGACATATTTTTCTCCTTCAAGGTCTACACAGCCAGTGTCTTTGTTTTTTGTCATTAATGCTGAGCTTTTAAAAAAACTAAATCAGGAAAACCTTGGGAAAATCAAGCCGAGATTACGGCTATTGCAGGAATTTAATCTCAGTTTACACGGATACATCTTTTGTCACTAGATCTTTTTTCCCTGTCATTGTTTTCAGCACCATTGCAGCACTGAGCAGCTGCTAAGCGTGTACACAGAGGTACTTTACAACAAATCACTGTAATGATATATATTGTAGATTTTCTTCTACATGAGGGGAAATGCAGCAGGGAGACCATGCAGAAGCTTCTGCGCCCCGTCTCTGGCAGACATTCACTTGGAAACGCCATGATTAGCTATGACCCTGGAAAACGTGATCATAATGCAGTTTTGTTGGCTTTAAAAGAAGCTCAGGGAAGAAGAAGGTGACAGTGAACAGCTGTGTGTGGCTTCATTTTGGGTATTCGATACTTTTCTCTTTCAAAGAGGAGTGAGATTACAAAATGATTTGATTTTATATTCAACTATTTTTCAAATAATTTCATTTAGCATTCATGAAAGCAGGAAGCAACTGTTGACATTTAATTTCCTGGCAGGAGAGGTGAAATAACAGTAAACAGTTCAAGGACATTCAAAACTTTATACCATCAGATAAAAACTGAATGTGGAACAATATCCAAGATGATTAACTTTCAAGTGTTAATACTTCTCTCCTGACTTGCAAAAGTTTGCGCAGAACTATCAACCCTTAGTGACCTTTCATCAACAGGGTAAATAATCTCTTCTGTATTACCAATACAGCCAGATTTAGTTTCACAGTAAAGACATTTAATTATTTCTTGCTCTTGTTGTTATGCCAGATCTGTGGCTGTTGCCAAGCTCTGCGGACAAAAATATTTATAAATCAAGCAGGTTTTCAAAGATAAAAAGTACAGCTATCTCAGTGTGACTCATCTATCTTTCTGCGCACTTGTTTAAAGCTCTTGCTGCTTTATAAGTGGACTACTTTCCATGTCCTCAAACTTGATTCCCACTTGAATTCCTTTTTCAGCTATTCGGTTATCGGTCCATATAGTTTCCCTTTACCTGGTCCTCGTCCTCTACTAGTCTGTGCACTGCCTCTGCTGAGGGTCGAAGGAGTCTTTTTGAGAGAGTCGTGGCCCAGCAGAGTCTTCAGATTCTCTTTGGTGAGGTCCAGTTTCTTGGGTACTAGGATTGGAGACTCAAAGCCTGCAGAATAAAGGGGGAAAAAAAGGAATAAACAAAACTCCAGCTAATACTGTTGTAGTTGTAGGTTGGCTTTTCCCTTTTTCAACACAGCAAACATTTGTTTTCAAGATAAAACACATATACATTTATCAAAAAATATACAGACTTTACCTGAAAATTAAAAAAAAGGAAATCTATTCAAACTTTGGTCTTTGGACAATCCTCTAGTTTAGTCAGGCTCCCTTTTAGTCCTAATAGACAGTGAGCAGCTGCCAGAGCTTGGGTCTGAGGCACAGCCAGCATGGAGAGATGGAGGAGGATCTTTAAAGGGGATAAAAACCTCTCCAACCACACAAATCCAGGCATATATAATCCTAACAGCAAAGACGTTGAGCTGTTATCAACAAATTATCATTACTGCCTGGCAGCAGATGTAACCCGCATTATTTTATAATTTACACATGAAAAAGTATTGTTGTGTTTCCCATTTTAAGTTGAATTTTTTACCTACATGCTGGTTTTGATTTCCAAATAAGTTGACAGCTAGTTAAAGGCGAACCCTTCATAAAATGCTAGTATAAAAATCAGTCAAAAGAATATAAATGAGTCAATCATCAAAATTCAACTCAAAGTCTAGATACTAAATTTACTTTTTGACTAGCTTGAGACAGACACTCAGTTGCTAAACTTTAAGGTTTCATTTAATCCACTACCAAAAAAAAGTTTGTTATTCTGTTTACACAGCTCAGCTATACTTTACTGGGTGACTTACAGTAAGACATTACAATTAAATGAGTGACTTGGGATGGGATTAGATCAAGTGAATGTAAAAAAAAAAAAAAAACATCAAAAATTTTACGAGATACATAGATCTTAAGTAAAGTTGTAAATCCCACAAAAGGACACTCGAGTGCCTCATCTCACCCGATATACTATTGATCTTTTTTAAATAATATGACCTTTGAGCTTGCTCTTATTTAGAAAATCATTCTAATAAAAAGGTGCACACAAATAAATGCAAAACCAAGAAAGTAACAATGATAGAACAAATCATACCTTGCACTTCTCCATTGATGGAGGTCTTATCGTGGGACAGGCTGCTGCTTGGTCTTGAGGCATCTTCTGTGGTGATGGCACTCCCATCAGGGTTAGAGTAAAAAAGTAGGAGAGGCTGGAAGTGACCTTTGATACATTTGGTCACCACATCTTTCCATCGGGACCCAATCNAGTCAATCTACACTTATGTAAATACATTTTGCAAAAATCTCTCTTGTTTGATAAGATCATGGATGGTTTTAACAAAATCAAACAGTTTCGGTCCAATGCAATTTCAAAAGGCAGAGAAATGGAACAAATTACTCATAACAAGCTTGAGTGGCATCACCAAGTATTCATTAAGCAACCTTAACTTGCCTCGAAGTTAGCCATTATCTAACTAACTGTTTAACAAAGAGATTTTTTTCCCTTGGGTTTTTTTTCTTTACATAAATACACCACACAGACCAAATCACAGAATCACATTAGTTAAGCTGTGTTAGGTGCATGTCTCGACATTAAGGAGCCACAAAGGCAGGCTGCAGGCTAACAGATGCTTGTGTATCCCTTAATTAAGCAAATGACAGGGGGAGAA
The DNA here is from genome assembly GCA_029874935.1 of Atherina boyeri. NCBI lineage: Eukaryota > Metazoa > Chordata > Actinopteri > Atheriniformes > Atherinidae > Atherina > Atherina boyeri. The sequence continues at coordinate 10,848 of JAPMNP010662049.1, read as the reverse complement.
GGAGAAGGAGAGAGTGGGCGGGAGATGAATATAATAGCTAAAGAAGAACTAATGCAATTGAGTTGAAGAGAAACAAATAAATAAATACACACAAAATATATAATATACAAGACACAAGATAAAGGAGTGTTGTTGGATGGGAAAATTTGTATAATTTCATTATTTGTAGAATCCTGTTTTGACTAGTAAGGCCCAGTGCTCATAATCTGTAAAAGGTTAAAACTGCTGGAAGATTTGCCTTTTTAATGCAGCTTCAATTAAAAAACTAGCTTCAAACCTCCTCAATTAGGAGAAAAAAACTCTGATTTTTAAAGTTTTAGTAAAAATCATCCTATTAGTTTTGATTTAATCAACAAATTTAAAAACAGCATTAACCTATTCAGCTAAACAAGTTATCACTGATGCACAAATTAACATTAACAAGGAGTTTTTTTCTTCCATATAACTGTATCTGTTATACTATCCATTACAAGAAATTTACAGAGACCTCCAGCCAATCAGAACCCTCCTCAACAAACTACTGTGTTTGCATTGTAAAAATAAGTCCTGTAATGATTGAGCTACATTGCAGCAGTCATTCACTGGTTCGGGTTTGGGGGAGTCTCAGACATGCTGGCAAGTTTTGATCCAGGTATTCACTTGGCAGGAGAGCTGAATACTGTAGCGCCTTCATCACACTCGGGAGGGGCTGCACACACAGCACAAGCTGCTGAAGGATTGATGCAGAGCCAGCCAGCCAGCCAATGCACCACAGTCCCAGAGAAAAATGGTGAGGATTTGAGACAAAAGGCATGCTCAAATGTGCACATCATAAAAATCTACTAAACACAAATGAAAATGGAGAGAATGGATAAGTAGATTTCCAGCTGGTGTTCTGTATATACACAAAATAGCCAAAAAAAAGAAAGAAAAAGGAAAATGGGGGGGAAAAAACACACTTCCTCACAAAGACATGCAGTACACACACAAATACACAGCAATTTAGCAGGGACCACTTCACTTCAACCAGAGAAGGGATCCATAAAAAGGATCTTTAATGATTAAGCCACACTTTAATACTGCAGGACTTTATGAAACAGAGTTGGGATTTGCAGTAGAAATAGTGGTGGGGGTTTTGGCTGACTTTAATGTCATACATGTCATACATCAGGTCAGAGGGACAGGGATGTGCAATGGATGCTGCCTCACTAGACATTTAGTAGACTTTTAGATATAGAAAACAGACTGGACATCACTGCTCTGTGCTGTTGTTTGAAAAACAGAATATGTTTAATCAACTTATAATAATGCATACACTTCACAGTAAACCTATTACATTTTACAAAAAAATAAAAAATAAATCCTCTCGGAGCTCAACATTATTTCATGTGGTCTACATCACACTCCAAAATCAAAAAACATGAAACCTACAACTATAATTTAGAATGGATTATTTTGTTGCCAAAAGCAAGAGATGATTGGTGTTAAACGGACTAATAGTTTTAGCACTAGTGCACAGTCTCACCTCTTTCACAGTTGCATCATCAAAGAAGACCCATTTGGAAGATTTGGTGTGGAAAGCGAAGGCACAGTAGTGGCGGCTGGAGTAGCAGATCATGCCCACAAGCAGTAGCTCTCCTTTTTTGGCATGCTCATCTGTCACCCTGTAAAAGAGCTGTGTCCACAAACACAAACACACATAAATATTTAAACACCAATTGTTCCTCTGCATCAATAGGAAAGTGAACAAGAGGAAAAGTGAATGATGCTGCTGCTCAAATCCGTTACAGATGCTTGTCAGAGAGAATTAGCCAGCAGTGATTTGATATTCATCCAAATTGAGGCTATTCTGAATAAGTGCACTCTCAGCAAAACTTTCCTTTTTTGCAACAACTTTACTAAGTAATCTTACTTATACAATAATTATATTTTGCTATTTTGTTTCACAGACAACACAAGGACACAGTCAAATAGTCTATTCCTTGTTTGCTGAACAGCCTGTTCTCTTTCTCCCCCTCACAGCCTCAAAAAGACAGATTTCAAAGTGAATCATGGGGGCGGAGGGTTCCCTTTAACACCCAATAAAGTCACATGAAATGCTCCCTTATGAATAAAGGCCTTTGTGACACAGCAATGTGAGGGTGGGTCTGACAAATTCTTGAGAGTATTCTGTGGAAATGTTTAGGAGGCAGCTGTCATGTAGGGGTTTGAATACTTCAATAAAAAAGAAAAAAAAGAAGAAAAAAAAGTTATGTAATATGTCCAGTGTCCTGATATGAACTACAATGATTGATTTTTGCTTGTAAAGTGCATCCAGACTGTGAACTGATGTGAACAAGCTACAAATAGTTTAGTAGTTTAAACTAAAGGTTTTTCAAAAATCAACACTTTAAGCCCATTTACAGTTTGAATTTAATGCAAACAAATGTTCAGGTAAATGTGTAGGAAGATATAATTGAATAAAAGACAGGAAACATGTTCCCACATTTGGGCCAATTTTAGATCAAGTGTGTGTGAATAAATACAACAAAAACAGCCTGTAACACATTCGGTCTCTCTTGTCTGAGTGCAGTCCATCAGCCCACATGTTCACTTCATAAGCATGCTCACACACCCAGGCACACAGAGATGAGAGGAGGGGATCTTTGACATGCTGACCGAGGCCAGCAGGGGCTTTTTGATCAGCGGCATGGGCCAACTGGGCATTGGGCGTTAACTGCTTATGCAACAGCACAGACTTACACAGAAATAAATCCCCACTTTATTTCCAACATATGTTCGAGTGCAACAAAACAAGCTAACTCTCAAACAGAGACTGAAGTTTGATGAAACAGCTGTGTTCATATAAATATTCCACTAAAACTTGAGAATTTCAACAAGGCCTGCAGTTTTGATTTGATGGCCTTACATGACCCTGTTCATTTAAGTGGAAGCTAAATGAAATGTAAATGATAGGTTAAAGCAGGCTCACCGCAGAGAGACTGAGATGAGGTCCCAGTGAGCGGATAACATCCTCAGTGAGATCTGACTGATCAGAGTCCCATACGAAACCTATGGTAACTATTTCTGGGGAGTTCATGAGAACTTGTCTGATCCTAATCCTCTGGCCACAGTTGCTCTGGAAGAAAAGACAAAGATATAAGAATAGGACCATAACATGATCCAAAGACAACTTGTTTACAATATTGACAGCATCAAAGCACACTGAAAAGACCACTTACAGGACAGTTTCGAAGATCTCCAATCGTACTTGCTACTTGTAACAGTTCTCCGAAGGACTCATCCCTACGCTGTAGCATCTGTTGACTAAGAAAGAGACACATGCTATCAGAAGGAGAAAAACAGGCAAAGAAGTCATCATACAGAAACGACTAATTTTAACAAAATGGCAGGAAAAATATCAAGTTATGACCTTGTGATAATTCAAAGAAACATAGAAAGTGATATTTGGGTGGGGTGAAAGATGACGAAAGGGGATGCAAAGAAATGCTAATGTGGTCTGTCCTTTACCAGAGTGCAGTGGTGGAGATGTAATGCACCAGCTCTGTAAACGGGAGTGGGTCGGAGGATGCCCCACAGCTCCGGCACACAGACTGTAAAGGAGAGCGTTGGTGAACAAGAACAAAAAGTTAAAGACAAACAGGCTGAGCAGATGTAATTTCAGGATGAAAAATTAAGATTTTTTTGCAAGTCCTCTACACAGATGACTATCTGACATCCAGTTAAACCCTATAAAGCAAATATAACATATTTGATACATACAGTTTCTGAAACATTTTGCATTTTACATCACTTTATGGTAAAAACTTTGCTCAAAACCCTGCTGTACACAATCTGATGTACCTGATACCACGAGGCAGAAGACTACACAACAGTAATTTTGACATGTCACACAATAATAAATGGTGAATAATGAAAAAAAAAGTTCTGTTAATTTTTTTTCATATTTTGTTAAAGGACCAAATGACAACTTACATTTAAAAAAATTAGAATTTTCTCCCCATTATTTCTTAGGTCGGGCTTTAAAGGGTTAATTCATGAAATGACTCATTTCTATGTGTTGCTTCAACAATTTTAGTTCAGCTCCTGATAATATGTGCTGGACATGGTGCCGTGAGGGCTAAACAGAACAAAACCCACTAACTAACTTTACCCCCATGGGATTTGGTCCAAAGGCGTATCATCCGTTTGACTCAAGAGATAGTGCTGGTTTAGGACAAGGATAGTCAGTGATAGGCATCAGAGCCAAAGGGCAGGGTGGTGTGTGTGTTGGCCTCAGCTGGAATTTATGTGTGGACCATCTGTGATGTATCCGGTACTGCTGCTGTGGCAGCAATGTGGAATCTGACAAGAAACACCTTCAATATTCAATATTCCACAAGGGGCCACCTGGTTTTCCAAAACAAAAGAGGATGGATTGGATTTCTATTGTCCAAGGTCAGTGAGTCATGTACTCGTCTGTCAGTCAGTGTGTTTGTGTGTGAAAGAGAGTGTTTAAGAGCGGCTTAATCCCAACGCTGGCTTAAGTGTGTTCGGATTGTCCACACATGAGCATAGAGGCTGTTCAAACACAGACACTAAAAAGGGGGGTGTGTTGTATATCTTAAAAAGATATACAAACATGGAATGCCCTAAATAATGAAAAAAATTCAGCCAAAAGCTTCCAAACATCCTGCTCACCTGTTCATAAAGTGACATGGCAAACTTCTGATGCGTGATACAAGAATTTGAGGTGCAGGCATCTGTCTCCTCAGGCACAATGTGCAGGTGGATCCTCTCCAAGATGTTCTCCTGTGACAGAGCAGGATTTTTATCACATATAGGACAGATCCTTTCCAACCCCAATATCACTTCACAGCATGCATTTCCTCGAGTTAGATTTGAGCAGATCTCGTAAACAGCAGAGAGGTCACATTTAAACAAGAAGCTGTTTTAGCTTCCCCCTACTTTAACCAAATCCTTGTGAGTTTATTAAATATTAAAGGTTGCCAGGTAGGCCTGCAGAGGTTACAAGCTCAACTTCACAGCTTGTTAAACTGACACTGGCCAACTCTGGCTAAATTCTGCACAGGCAAACTGCTGCCAATGCATTACATGTTGAACGCTCGAGGCCAAAGATCTGTGTGGTAGGAAGAAGTGAGGTTATACAGGGAAGAATGAAAATTTAGCATAGTAACCTCATAAGTCTGAGAAGGAAAAAGCTCCACTTGAGTTTTTCTGTGTTGGAACATTGTATCGAAAGAATTTTTTTTTATTTGTATTTTTTAAAGGATTTTTGGGCTCTAGTGGCCTTTATATGAAAGTTGCTAGACAGCAAAGGGGTCAGAGAGTGCAGGGAATGACATGCAGCAAATGGTCCCAGGCTGAGAATCGAACCTGGACCGGCTGCAAGCGAGGATCTATAGCCTGTGCACATGGAGCGGGCGCCCAACCCGCTGCGCCACACACCGCCCCTGTATCGAAGATTTTTGAGCGGTATTTAACTTCACTGCGAGGTAGGTATGCAAACAAATCACTGGTGGATCTAAGCAAGATGTTAAACTACAGCACATTTGTAATTTCGGTAAAGAAGCTAGTTAACCCTCAAGTCGCTTTATTGCGACAGGTGACGTTGCTGAATAAAACAGCCCCTTTCTTTAAATCTACTGCCTTGTACCGTTACTGCTTGGAACTACTAGATGTCCACTACATATAGCTTCAATCCTGGTGTCATTTGTGGGTGTGTTTCTATGAAAAAAATCTGAGAAAAAAAGGTTTGAAACCTGACACCAGCTGTCAGCACGCACAGCTGCTGAGCAGGACAGGAGGATTGACACATAGATACAGATAGCGATTTTTATAATAAAAAACAAAAAGCCCAGAGTACTTTACAGTGCGGATGAAGTGGGTGCACTGATCTTTGCTGATCATGATTCAGAAGGGGACGATCTGCCCTCTGATGATGATCGCTCATCAGAGACAAGTGACTAACAGTAAGTGTCCACTTGCACGACACAACAAAGTGATGTCAATCGACTTCAACGTGCCCGCAAAGCATTCCGGGAAGTCAGCGCTACATTTGAAATAATGTCGTGCGACAGAAAAGCTCGCCGATGCCAATCTTTATGCAAATTAATCTGTTGAACGCGAGGCGTCTATCCAATAGGAGTAAGGCACAGGGGACACTAGGGGAAGTCCTCTCGCAGATCCTTTGTTCTAGACGTCATACTACAAAAAACGTTCATGACAATTCAGTTCCGAGTAGGAGGAGCAACACGCCCACCAACGTACAAATGAGGGTAGGACATGATACAGCGCGTCTGTCGTGTCGTGCTTGTGGACACGTACCGCAACGATGCAGCTGCACACTGTCACAACACACACCGATCACTTAGTTTTCCGTTTTACTGAATTTAACCTGTTGATATACTGTAGATATTAGATTATCAAATTTATTCCTATCAGATTCCTGTTCATTTCCTCTGAAGATGAGAGGATGATCCTAACTACAGCCTTTTGAAATCTTAAAGTCCAAACGGAATATTTTCCTAAATAAATTCTGGCACCTAGAGGGTTAAGACATTTAATCTATGCAAATAGTAAATAAGCTTTACATAAACTATGTAATTTGATAAATATCACGATTCCAATAAGTCATAAAGTGAAACAGGTTGAAGAATCCAGTAAAGTTTATTGGAGGTTTACCTGGGGAGGCATTATTAAAGCTCAACTTTACCTTGTTCTTAAATATCATGGGGAAAAAAAATCTGGTTCATTCCCGGCAGCAATTTCAAAAAGCCTGAAGGTAACACCTTCATCTGTCTAACAATGGAATGAAAGTAAAAATGCCATGGGACCACACTGCTGTCATACTGCCCAAGAATACTCGGGTGCGAAAATGACAAATCAATTCAGGAACAACAGCAAGGAGCTTGTGAGGACACAGGAGACAAGTAAAATCATCAACTGCAAACTGAACCCTGTGCTGGAATACTCTGAAAGACCTTTTGGCAAGGAACAAACCACTGCTTTACAAAAAATATGACAGCCAGCAGTTCGGAACATCAGGACAAAGACTGCACGTCCTGAGACATGTAGTTGTCTGGGTTCAGCCATAATGTCATCTGATACACAAAACAGAATGGCTCAATCCTTTTTTTTCTGTTACTGCATTATAATTTCAACTCATTTGTAATGTAAATAGCGAGACAACACGGAGGGGGAAAAAGTGTAAAAATGCCTGATGCTAATCATCAGTTCTATTCAGAGATGTATGAATAAAACCAGAGCAAAAACAGTTGCAGATTTGGTTATTAGATTCTGTCTAAGAAACATGGTTGTATGCAGCCATTTAATATAAACATATGGTAACTAACAAGTTCAACTAAATTAGTTAAGAAAACATCAGTGAATTTGATTGGTTACACAAAGGACTTCTGGGAAATTCAAGGCCAGAATTAAAAGAGCAGTTGCAGCAAGCAAGCTTATAAATGCTTACAGAGTTAAATATAACAATGTGCTATATGTTAAATGCATTTATCCAAACATTTGTTAGCATTTATCCTTTTTCCCCCAGAGACATTAACGTCTTCCCTCAGTTTATCCATCTTCACTTTATCTACTGTGTAATTGGACTTCCTGAGAGGATAAACAACAACTTTAGGATAGTTATTAGGATAGATCTGTGCAGAGAGTGTTTGGGAATAAAGTTATTTAGTAGTAGTGATTGAAATTGTAAGAAGAGAACAAACTAATCAAACCAGGCACAAAAGAGACTTTTGTTGCAGTTATTTTTAAATGCAACATAATATGTGAAAACAAAAACACAGGGGTTCAAACACAACTCTTCCGCTTATATAATCTGTCATGATGATATCTAGCACTGATGTAGCAGGGGGTGGGAGCAGAGAGGGGGACAGAAGCCCTTTCAGTGACCTCGCCAAACAGTTTGCTGCAGTGCAATACCCTGACTGTGAAACAAGGATATCACACAAATATACACACATCCCTCCTTAACGAAACCCTTGTTGCCACGGGAACTTACAAAGCACTCGGCAGCATCATCCATGAAGCCCAGCTGGAAGCGCTGCTCGTCCTTAAAGGTCTCTGCCAAGGCGTGACGCAGGTTGTCAGAGGGCAGGGCACGCTCACGACTGTGCTGGAACTGGGAGAAAATGCCCTGAAGAAGAGAGCGAGAAGCGGTTTGAACATGGACAATGGGATGCAGTGTTTACAGAAAACATTCCTGTCACATTCACTGCCCAGCGAACGGTCTGGATATATGACCTAATGAGACACACACCCGTGATGACCAATAGCTCTTAGTGTTCTGTGCTTGCCTTCATTAAATATGCTGTTGATTACATCATACCTTTAATGCACAAAAAATGCACGAATCTCCCAGACAGAAGTGCCCAGGTAGCTGTCTCAAGCTGCGCCTGAAGATGTCCAGATGCCATAGTACCTACACAAGGGATAGAGAAGTCATCATCAGTGATGCTCATACTAGATCATAGGATCATTACAATAATAAAAAAAAAAAATTCCGATGATTAGAAGCAGATTGGTGTTTTCATGAAAAGGGAGGTTTCTCATTATGCAAGAGAATAAGGAATGATCCAAGAGTCCTCTGTTACACCATGCATTGAGGGCAGTAATATTAAGTCTCCAAAGTCATGAGAACAAAGAGTGAGTCTTCATTCTCTTACAGAAACACAGCCAAAGGTAATAATCATCTTCAACCAGCTCATCAGTTGTCGTGTCCTCTGAGTCACAGCCCTCTTCAAGACTGAACTAACAGTGACTGCTATAATGAATTATCTCACCAGCCGGAACTCCAGTGGTTGAAAGCAACCTTTAAGTACATTTATAAACTGCTGAGAAGCTCTGATAAATTTAGACAGTGACTAAGCTCCGAAATTACTAAATTAATAATGGTCATGTTCTAAGACGGTGGAACACATTCGGTTCCAGGAAGAGGACAGCAACAATTAAACAGAATTATAGTGGCATAAAAAAGTGCTCTTTTACCATCAATAGCTTTGCAGATTAAAGATGACCTCATTTTCAAAAGGCAATAACTTTAAAACATCACATTTCCTTAATATGTTTTAAGCACGATTATTATGTTAATCATTTACATGTTCAAAATCAGAAAAGGAAGAAAGTGTAAATGTAAACTCAGTGTAAATTTAGTGCAACCTGAAAGCTGATTAGTAGCACACCTTGTAAACACATTTAATGGCCAAATAAGACTCTTTCCGTATTTCTTTAGGGGATATTTACCCCATTGTTTCTGCAGATTCCAGTTCTGTCGGATTCTTTCAACTATTGTTTTAAAGTCAATCTACATATTTTTCTGTGTTGTTTTAGTCAGAAGCTGACTATAAAACAGTTTTGCAAAAGAAATATGAGAGCCAATGCCAAACATTCAGCTTGGCCAACTCAAAGAAGTTATTTACACATTTTTTAGTTTAGTGAAATGATACACTTTTTGCTCTCCAAAAAATACCTTTAACAAACAGGCAAAAAGGTTTTGATTTCTCCTTTCATTGGAAAACTTGTCTCCGAAACGCATCAGGCTTGTTTAGAAATTCAGCATCACCCCATTTGTGGTCGACACACTCAGACTTTGTGGCTTTCGCTTAGCATGAATCATTGAATCAGATTAGACCATTAGCACCTAGCATTAGGTGCTAACAGTCTAATCAGATTCAATGATACACCAGTCAATGGTCACCAGACTCAGAACGGCTGGATGAACAGGGGAAAGGGAAAACTCAACTGTTTTACTCGAGGAGAGGAGGAAAATTAGCATATTTGTGGTGTGTCCCTTTATGCTTTTCCTCTGCTGAACCTACCATGCAGGTCATATTTGTGCACGTACATCTGGACAGAGCACTGCACATTTGAGGCTTTTGCAAAAGTCCTTTTTCCAAAAAGGACATTCAGCATCCTAGCATTCCTTGAGGCAGTTCATTGTGAATGTGTTTATGGCCATCCAGAACAGGGTGTAGCCTCCATTATTGTTTCAATTGTCTTAAATACTTGAAAACAGATTTGACTTCCATGTTCTTTTGGCTTTTTTTTTTATTTTATTTGTGGGTATCATTTATTTTTTATCTGTTTTAGACTATTTGTCTGGTGTTTACAAGAGCCAAGACCTGCTGAGTGTGCAGAGTCACAGTTCATAATATAAGTCAGTGTTTATAAATCTACATTTCCTTGCCTTTTGTCATGAATGTCAACAATCCATACCAAACTAATCATGATCTCAGTCTATATCAAATTGTATACTTTTTAACTGTAAAATCTATTCATATTTTACTTAAATTTCCCCTCATGCGTTTTAGAAATTAGTGTGATTTCTACAAACCCAACTGTTCACATTAACAAATATTTAGCAAAAAACTCCTGTCACACATAAGCAATGAAGAGTTAGGAGAGACTTTTCCCCCCAAATAAACTGCTCATTTTGGGTCTGGTTAAGTAGCCTTAGTCAAAGATGTCAGCTAAAGCAAAAAGTAATTCCATTAATAAACAAGACACTGGACAGACCGACAATGAAAGAATGGTCAGCCACTGTAAACGAAATATGTGAAATGGAAATGCTTACCTTCTCCCTAAGACTGTATAGTAACAAGGCTCAAAATTACTGGTCAAAATGGTTAATGTATGTGAATTCAAAAGTAATGTGAAGTAAGCCCCCCCACCTTTTATATGCTGTGTGGTAAATGTGGTTTGGTGTCGGTCCGGCAGGACTGGTTGTGAATCATGCAAGTCTTTCCTACTTGTTAACTTTCTGATACGAATTCTCTGATCTATGTAAAAATTATGGTCCCATGGGATCCTTGGGTCTTAAGATGTTCCAAACGGACTTACTCAGGGGGG
>JAPMNP010662048.1:0-18651 GCA_029874935.1 Atherina boyeri | reverse complement strand
AGCTTCTCCTAAATTTACTCTAGTTTCTGCTCTTCTCCAGTCTCTCCTCTTCTGAGACGGATGATAATATCTCCGGCCGGGGCTCTGAAGCAACTGCTTGACTTGCAGACTGCACCATTTTTCACAGTGCCACTGCCAGCCAAGCTGTGCCGAACATATTGTTAGAACATAGAGACATATTCGGCAACCTGCAATGGCGACCGCTATTGGCTGGTAGATGTAAACATAACGGCATTATCGTGCCCGTTAAAATTGATGACATTGCTTTTAAATCTTTATGCTTTTTACAGATAATATTGAAAATTGCAGTTCTAAATACTGATAGTGAAATTTATTTGTATTTTGTGTTTAGTTTTGTTATTTAAGTCTTACCTAAAAATCTGTATTTTGGTATCTTACTGTGTTTAGCAGTGAACATACAGAAGGTAGCAGAGGGCAGACCCACCGAGAGGTGATGACCACAGTAGCTGAGATGAAAAAGAGACTCCCATCAGACAAACGTAACCGCAGCAAAGCCAGCACTGTGGAAGCCTTACATTACGCACTCAACTGTGTCAAGCAAGTGCAAGGTAATCTGGCTAAACAAACAACAGTTAAATCTTTTAATAGTCTCATTTTTCTTTGAGCCATTATAAGATTTAATTTTTTGTGTTTTTTTTCTAAGCTGTATGTGTGTTTTTGTGGGTTCTCATCTGTAGCCAACAGAGAATACTACAAACTGCTAATGAAAAATGGGCAGGAGGAAAAGAGGGATGCCACTGTTTGCACTCTGGAAGAGCTGGAGAGAGTCACCTCTGAGCACACCCTTAAAAACACGGTATGCACATGCACACATACACGTGCGCATACACTTATATTACTCTCTCACTCTATATTGTGTACATACCGCATTTCAGAAGCTTTAGATACTGAACATTTGTTGTGTTTGATGCTTATTGAATGCTCCATCACAGTTGTAGAGCCCTATGAAAGCTGTGACCACGGAATTATGGATGGAATCATAGAATTGGACATTAAAAAACGGAATTCATTATAGATGCAGAATATCACGGAACTGAGCGACAATTTGAGTTAGTTTTTTCATTCTGTAATAAAAATGAATGTTTCTCTCTGGAAAATGCTCCAAGAGGGTCACTAAAGCTGGGGACACTGGACACTCCCCCTCCCTCATTAGCATTCAAGCTTTTAGTTATAACAGAATAAGTTGTCTATATTTCATTACTTTATTCACTGTCTTGGGGTTAAATTTGTGTAAAATACTATAAACCGAAAGTCAGTGAATATGGGAAAAATTCAAACGGAATTTGCGAAAAAATTGAACAGATTTTTTTGCAAGAGGATTTCATAGGGCCCTTCAGTTGTTGGCAGACTTCCACGATCAAACATACATGCACATTTATTTCTACCGCAAACCCGAGTGGGTGTGTGAGTGTATGAGTGTAAATTACTTTTGTGTGTCTGTGACTTGGTTTGTTTGTGTGCGTGTTTTTCTACATGTGCATGTGTGTGTCTCTCTCTCTGTATCTGTGTGTAGGATTCTTTCGTGGTGGTTTTCTCGCTGTCGAGCGGCCGTGTGCTGTATGCGTCAGAGCAGGCTCCTAGCATCATGTGCTGCAAGAGGAAGTTTCTGGAGTCTGCAAAGTTTGTTGAGCTTCTCTTCCACCAAGATGTTAATGTCTTCTACTCACACACGGCACAGCCACATTTGCCACCGTGGAGCAACTCGTACAAAGGTATTATTTGAAGACGTTTATTAACTTTAGTTTTGTTTAGTTTCTGATTGCTTCATTAACAAGGACTGATTTGTCTTGCCTGTGGTTGTATGTTTAAAGGAAAAATGCATTAAAAAAAACAAAACTTCAGTTTACTGTATAACACTTAAGAAACATGAACCACAACTATACTTCAGAACTTAGAGAGCGTAAAGACACAATTGCGGATTGGATGTAGACATAAATAATGGCAAATGTTTCAAAATATTTTATCAATGACTGAAATGAGTCACTCTTGATGGAGTAAAAGATGGCATATGGTCAGTGATGGACAGGCTGCGGCAGATTTGGAAATTTTTTCTATGTGGGCTTCTATTATTAATGATGAGTAAGTTTGGAGTACAATTCAAGTACCAAAACTACTTTCAATTCCTGGAAGTCACTGCAGTGGCACATGATGAAGTCTGTTGCTTGCAATAAGCCAGCAAAGGCCCTAAAGATGAATAAGGAAAGACTGGCCCCCTTTCTCACATGACTAAATCCTATTGAGAGCTTTTGAGCACATTTTAATTGTGATATTTACAGTGATAGAAGATAATGTAGCTCTTTGACAAGCAGTTTAGAGTCTGTGTGCTGCTTCAGTTAAAGTTATTCATGAAAACACAGGGTGACTGTCAAAGCTTATGGATTGAAGATTTTTTGAAGCACAGTGATTATTTTACATGACTTACTGTAGTTGTTGCCGTTATTATAGCTTAAAAATCCTAAGTAAGCATCTAAGCTGGGAAAATTGTCTTTGTAATGTAGCTATCTAACAATTTTGCACACTAATAGTTACACAATAACCGTGCACAAGAAGATATAGATTCCTTCAAGAAATACAAAAGTCAATTTTAATGTGTTACACATTCTAACTTTTCAAATAAAGTGAAGCTCTTCATTTGTTTAATGATAAAATCATTCCTGAAGAATGCAGTTTATATTTATATATAGTTCTCGAAAGTAACTCAGTGGTTGAGGAGGAGGATGATCCTGTATGACTGAGTTCAGACCCTGCAGTCATAGGCTTCTGCAGTCTGGACCATCTGTTGGGGTATCACTGTGCATGCTAAGGAGCCTGCTAGAACAGGATTGCAGTACTCAAGGCAAGAAATAATTATGGCCTGTATCAAGAGATGTGGTGCATCTTGAGTCTGATATGTCCATATTTATTAATTAATTAATTTGATGTTATAGCATGCTAAACGACATGACTCACAGGCAGATGTAACATGGTCAAACAAGTAACACAAGTCATTGTACCTATTTTTTTTCTTTTCTTTGAAAATTAGTTGACTATGTAGTTGCATGGGGGATTTTTACATTGTTCTGGCTGGAATTCCTGGCTTAGTTTTTGAGACTTGCTGAATGTGTGGGGCCATCTGGTGTGAATGTTGGGTATAGTTGGGTATCATCTGCATAGCAGTGGTATAAGAAGGCATGAGGGTTGATTACCAAGCCCAAGGAGTTTGTGTGTATTGCAAAGAAAAGGGGTCCTAGTGCCAAGCCTTGGAACATCCCAGTAGAGAGACAATGGAGCATGTTTGTCGTTGACATGATGCTATGTATGCTATTGTGATTTTTTTCTTTTTTCTTTTTTTTCTTTTAAAGTGACACACCATTTGGGCAAATATGCTCATTTTCCACCTCCCTTAGAGTTAAACAATTGAGTTTTTCCTTTCCCCTGTTCGTCCAGCCGTTCTCTGAGTCTGGCAACCCCATTTGTGGCTTTAGTTTAGCATGAATCATTGAATCGAATAAGCCCATTAGCAATTAGCATTAATTGCTAACGGTCTAATCCGGGCACAAATTCAAATTACATACGCTGGTAGACCGGGAGCATTATTTAAACCAAGCATCTCAGAATAATCACAAATTTAATTTTCCACTTATATGTGTATATGTTTACAGCTACATTATTCTTATTTTCAACCTGAATATAGAAATACAAACAGCACAACACAAAATGAAAAAGTTCTCTCACATCGATTTAAGAAAAAAAGTGTAATCTTTTGTTTTAGTCAAAACTTTTCAGTTTAGTTATGAACCTTTTTTTTTTTTTACTTTTTGTGCTCCAAATGTGATCACAGTATGATATACATTCTCTTAAATTGCTTTTTTTTCTTTTCAACCATATTTTGTCTTTAAATTGAGTTGTTTTGGACATGGATGCATGCGATTATTTCATGTATCTCACAGAACTATTCCGCAGAAGATAACCTTTCTCTAATGTTTGCCTCTACAGCTGGAGTTCTGTTCGACAGTGCCCAGGTCAAATCCTTCTTCTGCAGAATCAGGTCAGTATTTTACAAATTTCCTGTTATTTAGAAAAGACCAATCTCTGCCAGAGTGGTCTGTGTTACCTTTTTTTTTAAGTTAACAAAGTAATATGTAACAAATTATGTATCTTGTTTACATAGTACATTGAAGTAATAGGGAGTTTACTGTTTCAGGCTAATTTGATTGAGTAAATTGATATGATTGAAGCATTATGTGTAATACAACATATTTTAGTGTTTCAAAATGTGTTTGTTATAGCTGACTTTTACCTGTAATTACAATGGAAATTGAAATGTTTTAGGGGTGGGAAGGATCGTGAGGGTGAGATGCGATACAATCCATTCCGAGTCACACCTTACCTGCTGAAAGTGCAAGGAATAGGGAGCAACGGGGAGGCGGAGGAGGAGCCTTGCTGCCTAACGTTGGCTGAACGCATCATTTCTGGATATGAAGGTACAATGATTAATTCTGCAAACTGCACACAGCATAAGCCACTTTGTCTAACAAGAATTAACTACATCTATGTTTGTGTGCAGATATGCAACTTTTGGAAATGTCTTATACCAATTGAACGGTCTAGTTTTATTGACTTTGAACAAATACATATTTTAACTTGATTCACTACCTATGTTTGTATATGCCTTTGACTCTACAGTATGCAGAGAATGGAGCCATATGTACCTTAGCGTTTTGTATGTTTTCTTTACGCAGCCCCTAGGATTCCTATGGACAAGCGCATTTTCACCACAACACACTCCCCTGGCTGTGTCTTCTTGGAAGTTGATGACAGGTCAATACTCACACATACGTGCACAATCAGAATTTATGTTGTGCTTTGATTTAACATGACCGTGGACCGACAAAGCTAACCTGATGAGGACTACCCACAGGGCTGTGCCTTTGCTAGGATACCTTCCTCAAGACCTGATTGGCACATCATTGCTGACTTGCATTCACCCGGATGACCGTCCCCTCATGCTGTCTATGCACAGGAAAGGTGAGATTTTAAAAGTACATGACATGAGAAGGAGTATGCTGATGGATAAGTTGATTGAAATGATAAAATAATTTTTCTAAAAAACAATTGGTCGCTGTGTAAAATGTAAATAACTTAAGAAAGCAATCAATTTAAATCTTGTATTTGAATAAAAATAGTACAAAGATAAGCATCAAATATTGGAACTTGATATTCTGAAATATATACTAAATTTTCCATTTTAATGTCCTCTTCATTTCTCAAAGTTGTGACTTAAGCCTGGTTTATACTTGCGTCGTCTCCGTCCTGTAGGTTATGCCATAACCACCGTAGGGTCTGCTGTGTTTATACTTAAGTTTAGGGGCCGGTACTCGCACAGCGTCAGGCCAGTGTAGCTGACGCAGATGTGTTCATACCAGCTTTATACTCGAGTGTAGGGTCAAAGTGTTGTGCTGCAGTTTCTTTTACAAACCTGCAGGTGGTAGTAGGGCTGGTATCGGTCGGTAAACGTAGACATACATACTAATATAATATATTTATACCATAAACTCCACAGAGCAGAGTATTTTTATGGTTCTGGCAAGTATTCCGACTCTGACCAATCAGAGGGTAGCACTTTCACGTAGCTGCGTTCAAGTAACCAGGGTGCACGTCAGGTTCGAAGAGGTGTGCATTAAGCCTCTGCGCACCTATGCAAAGGCTACGGTGGTTACGGCGTACCCTACGTGAGGGAGACAATGCACAAGTATACACTGCCCTTAAGGAATGTTTACTACTGTGTTACATGACCTCATCTTTTAGCAACACTGTTAAACCTGAGAACTGAGAAGAGACATTTCTGTAGTTTTGAAGATCCATAAAGTGCCGGACTATACTTATTATCTCTCATATTTCAATTAATACTAAGAATATTTCCACAGTGGGTAACAGGACTGGAGTGCAGGGAGACCAGTTCAGAACCAGTGTTCTTTATTAGAAAGACATGCTATAGTAATTCATGTGGATTGTGGTTTGGCATTGTCTTGCTGAAATCTAGAAGGCATTCCCGATGCCCTGATTCCTGATGGTGCTTTTACAGATTTGCAGGTTAACTAAGCTAAGTGCTAATGATTGCAGATGCCGCTTTAGCCCGGACCTCGCAGTCTTCCTGATCTCCTTTTTACTCCCTTGTACTTTCCTTTGTACTATTTTCTGGTAAATACAGGGTTTAGGTAAGCCTCAATTCATTGTTTTCTGTTTATGTATATATATGTATTACCGCTCTTGATACAAAAATTTGTCAAAATATTTCAATAATCAATGGAATCATCATTTGCTTGATAGTACAATCCAAAATCCAAACTTGTCCACTGCTGGAACAGATTTAGACTGACAGAAAGTTTCACCTTTCACATCCCATGATTTTATCTGTTATGTTTTCATGCCTCACATAGTCTTGAAGTATGCAGGCCAGCCTCCATTTGAGCACTCTCCACTGCGTCTGCGCTGTCAGAATGGAGACTACATCACTTTGGACACCAGCTGGTCGAGCTTCATAAACCCTTGGAGTCGTAAGGTGGCCTTCATCATCGGACGGCACAAAGTCAGGACGTAAGTGGGCAAAGCAAAAACATATGAAAACAGATAAGCTGGTTAGGTGTCTCTCTTGTATTCTGTGAAAGCTATGAACGCTTTTATTTTTAGAAACGTTATGTAACTAAATCACTGTGCCATTGTCATTTTCTGTAGGAGTCCTCTGAATGAGGATGTGTTAGCTGCTCGTATGAAGGATGCGGTTCCAGTCACTCATGAGGAAATTAAAGATCTCCAAGCAAAGATCTATAAGCTTTTGCTACAGGTGTGTAATAGTTTAAAGATGTACAAAAGTATGTCTAAAGTGTTGGCTAAAGTAATTAAAAACAAAAACAGTGGGACCCTCCTCTTATGTTCATTTAAACATTGCACTAGCATTTAAAGCAGCTGCATATGTGTAATTTGTTTTAATCTCACATTTATTTAGTTATGTTTCAGAATTAATCAAATATTTGTTAGAATATAATGTAATAAATAAAAAAATGAGGATAAATTTCAAAAGATTCCATTATAGTTTTCTCAATGATTGTTGATTAATGCATAAACTTTTATATGATACGTTTCCTTTCTATTTGTGTTAATTGGATTTCTCAGAAGCTTCACTTCTTTGTACATTTTCTTCACAGCCGGTCCACAACAATGGATCCAGTGGGTATGGTAGTTTGGGAAGTAACGGCTCTCATGAGCACTACATCAGCGTCGCCTCCTCGAGCGACAGCAACGGTAACCTGTGGGATGATTCACGCAGAGAGCCGGTGAGATATAACAGTGAAACCCACCAGCCTAGTTCATATTCTCTTAACTCTGCTGCCAAAATTAATGACCCTGATACATTGTGTGTGTGTGTGTGTGTGTATGTGTCTGTTTACAGATGACCTTGCAGCAGATCTGTGCTGATGTAAACAGAGAGCAGAGGTGGGGCCAGCAGACATGTTTGGATTTCAGACGCAAAACCGCTAGTCTTGGCAAAACTGCTTGTCTTGGCAAACCTGCCACAGGTGAAGCAACATACTAAATGAAAAAAACATATTGTAGGGAAATGTGTTTTTAAGTTGGCAGATAATAAATATTGGCTGAAATGGACCTTTTTCTCTGCAGCACCTCTGCCTCCCCCAGCTTCCATCCCTCAGGCCAGAGAAAATGAAGACAGCAGGAAGCAAACACATATTCCCTCTTATCAGCAAATCAACTGTGTGGACAATATCATAAGGTGTGTAGTGATAGCATAACTGCAAAACTAAACTCTTGTTTTTCTCCCGGCACTCATCCCCGGGACTTTGTGTACCATTCATAACTTTGTTTGGGGCTGTTCTGTTTTTCAGATATTTGGAGGGCTGTACAGGTTCAGTCCTTAAACGAAAGAGTGAATCTCATTCTTTGGCCACCTCTTCTTCCTCATCCTCTACCTCAGAGGATGACAAGCCTGCAGTTGCCACTAACACAGCTCCAGCTAGTTCAAACGGTAAAAAATACATTTACTAAGCAAATCTTTTGTTAACTTTTGTTAAAAACAATGTGAGCCACTCATAACTATGTTTCACCTCACTTTCCAGTGGTTGTGTTGGACAGTGGGGTGTCAGTGGGCCCTACAGCTGCAGCTGTTGTCGGGGCCCCTCTAGCAGACATCACCATGGCCTCTAAGGCCATGAGTGTTGTCTCGGTCACTAGCCAGTGTTCATACAGCAGCACCATCGTCCATGTGCCACAGCCTGAGTCAGGTATAAAAACATACTTGCTTCAGTGATCAGATCGCTGGAGCTGCTCAGATGCTTTTTTTTTTTACTACTTTTTTATAGATCTTACGTTTTACGTGAGTGGCTATATATAGTAAGAACATATATCTCTGGTAACCTATAGGTTATCTATATACTTCATTCTTGTGCTTTTTCCAAAGCTTTGCACTGTCTGCTTTTTTTTTGGTTGTTTGTTTTATACAGGGAAGAAAGCTCCCGTGCTTGTGTTATTAAAGCTTTGCTCCCTCCACTTGTGTTGTCACAGAGGCCACTGCACTGGAGGATGCCCCAATGGGTAGTGAGCCTGCTGATACTGCGACGACTCCTGTCCATCCAACCCCAAGCCCTGCCACAGAGGAGCGAAGGTTTGTAGGTCTTACCAAGGAGGTGCTGTCAGCTCACACTCAGAAAGAGGAACAAGAGTATGTGGATCGCTTCCGTCATCGCATCCTTCAGAGCCCTTACCGGTCCTGTCTGCAACTTGATAACAGCTCCATCGCTCACTCACATCACCCAGGTATGTGCATAATTGTGCAGATAAAACTCTTTTTTATTTCCAATTAAATAAATGCTGAATGCAGTTCTTCAAGCAACATTTGAGTACATTTAATTAGACTTATTCTGTTATCTGTCTGTCCCTTTGCAGGAGACTACCATCGTCCACCGAGTGCTGGAGGTTTGAATCGCTCTCGAAGAGGAAAGCCTAGACACAAGCGATCCAAACCCCAGGGTTCCTCAGACAGCTATGCTTCCCCACCTGGCCAGCCTTACCGTGTTCCTGATTCTTCCTGGCCATCCTCAGAGTCCTCGCAGCCCCAGGTGGGAGGACCCTACAGCCAAACGTCTCCACTCCAGGTGCCGTTCTTCCCTGTCATGGGGAAACCTGACATGGAGGGACTACCCAGACCACAACAGCCACCTGGAGCTACTCCTGTGATGTTGCAACCTCCTGACCAGCTCAGCTACAACTTTAACATGCAGTCCGGTCAGATCCAGCCAAGCATGCAATCAGTTCACATGGACCCCATTCAGAATCTGCACAATATCCAGAACTTTCACAATGTGCAGCCTGTGGCCCCTGCCCAGAGCTTTAACCCTTGTATGGCTCCAGTCATGGCAGTCATCCTGCCCAACTTCCCAACTTTCACTCCAGGCTTCCCGTCCATATACCCACCGTCCATTCCCGCTGTAGTTCCCCTGGCCCCCATCAACATGCCAGCCTATGCACCTGGTGGTACCTCCTTCCCTCAGTCACAGTTTCAGGCTCAGCCTATCCCCCACACTCAGACATCACCAGGTATTGTTCTCTGCTCACCAAGACCTAGCTCATCTGTGGGGGAAGAAGAAGAATCAGCTGAGCCTCCGGCTTTGTTCACAAGCTCTCGCTCAAGTTCTCCTCTGCAACTTAACCTGCTACAGGAGGAACTTCCCAAGCCAAGCGAGGGGAAGAGCAGCACTGGGCACAACCACTCTGAAAGCCTCAATGAAAAACATGTCAATGAGGTTAGTTTGTTATTGCCTATCAGCCCTCACCTGGTTTCTCATGAATAGCTAGCGTTTGTTAAAATAATGTATTTATTATAAGAAGTTGGTTTATTTTTAACCTGTAAACCTTTTCCTCGGTCAGGTCGATGCCCCTAGTGATTCTGGCAACCACGATACCCAGTCAACATCAAGTGAGCTGCTTGACCTGCTGCTGCAAGAGGATGCCAGGTCAGGAACTGGTTCCAATGCTTCAGGATCTGGATCAGGAGAGTCTGGAGGTTCACTGGGATCGGGATCTGGATCTGGCTCCAATGGAACCTCCACCTCACACACTGGTAAGAAAGGAAATAAGCTCTTAAGTTTGCTTGATATCACCTTGTGTTGCACCCTATCCCTGAAGCTTGTGAGTTAGTAACTCTAATTTCCCAACTGCAATTTTATTCTAATGTTAATGTTATTTCTTAATAGAAATTGATAAGCAATTGTAGCCAAAGGCCATGCAAGGCAGCGGAGCAACACTTACTAGCAGGATTAAAAATGAGTGATACAGAGTTCTCCTTGGATTTCAGGCAGCAGCAACAGCAGCAAATACTTTGCCAGCAATGATTCATCAGACACATCACGCAAAGCTCGGAAGAGTCAGGAAGCACCTGCAGAGCACCAACACAGCTTCGACAGTCAGGTGGAGAGCTCCCTGTGGAGTATGATCCAGCACACACCTGACAATGTTATGATGACGTACCAGATACACACCAGGTATGTGCTGTATACAGACCCTTTCCAAAAAATTAGAATATCATGGATTTTTTAATTTGTTTATTTGATAGGGACAGTGCATAATAATGAACTTCAACAACAAGTTGTATAAGTAAAAATGCCAGATTGTAGCACCAGTGCTAATTTACATCTGCAGTCCCTAGGCAGGGGATAAAAACAATAGAAAAAAGGTAAAAGCATTATATTAAAAACTAGACCAAGACAAACAAACAAACATAGAGAACAAAAAAGAGAAAAACAACAACAACAACAAAACAACAAAAAAACTAAATTGATGTCCATAATTCCATTCAAAACGTTCAACTTTCATAGATCATAGATTCAGGGCCCAAAATTTAAACAATTTCAAGAATTTATTTGTAAATAATTTGGGCTTCCAGCTCATAAAACCCACGAAAACAGGAATTAAAACATTTCAAATGACGTGGTGAAAAGCAAAAATCACTTACTTTTGGTAGTTGTTTGGAAGGCGCCTGATTTATACAGGAAATTAAAGTGTTATCAGAAACACCAACATGCTTAAAATGTAAACTTTTATTTGGGTCACCATATCTTCACAATTCCCACTCTTTTAACCCTTTATCATGTAATGTCCTCTTGCTTTATCCACAGAGACCAAAGTGAGGTGTTGGCAAAAGACAGAGAGAAGCTTCATGTGCTTTTGCCCCTCCAGCCCTGGTTCAGCCAGGAGCAGAGAAAGGAGCTGGCTGAGGTCCATCCTTGGATCCAGCAGCACACTGTCCCACAGGAAATAGACACACAGGTACCACGTGAATCATGCTGTACTCGCACTCCTCTTTGTGTTAACATGAACACATGTTTAACATATTTCTATGTCTCTTAGGGTTGTGTGAGCTGCAACTCCGGTGCAGGCATTGCCCACTCCCCTTACCCACCTGCTCCAGACAGTTCATCACCTGTGGAGAGACTTCAGCCGAACTTCATCTAACCTTTCATTGACACTTACAAGATGTAGAACTCAAAACAGTAACTACACACCTCACAGTGAACCAGCCTTGTCAGAAACCTCAACAGCACCTTTCATGCATCTCTTCTGACCAGTCCGGAAGATTTGATCCCTGTGCTTTACACAAAGGATTAAAATGTTGTGTAAAGACAATAAAGGGTGGACCAGGCCCTAAAGGAGAAGTGGAGGCGAGAGATGGACAAGTTACTGACATTTTCTCTCAGTCAGACTAATGTGTCTCTTTACTGGACCATTGATATTATACCTCTCTTCTTTTCATGTTGATAAAGTACCCTGAGGGGTTCTTGTCATATTTAAGACTCTCCAGATCTTTTGGCAAGATGAGCCACCAGTTGCTCAATATGTGAAAAGGGTCCCTTAGTTGCTGCCCCACAACAAGAGCACTATACAAACACCTTTACTGTGTAGTTAAGGTGAGACTGGGTGAGAACAAGAAAGTAGTGATGACCCAGTTTGAGGGACAGGACACACGCTAGACTCATCAAATGACGTGGTGTACAGATTGTACAGTGTGTGTACCATAGCTACTCCTTCAGTGATAACACCGTGATTGCAGCGTGGTAGACCTATTGGGGTTCTTTTTTGTTTGTTTGTTTTTCTGGACACCAAGATAAAGACACATTTGTTGTTCTCTGTTGTTTATAAAGTTCAGATTTAAAACTTGTAAGCTATTATTGTTATTGGAGTTTACTCTTATTCCATACCCTGGTTTGTTCTCGTCCAGAGCATCCTTTTTTATGTCATTTTGACTCATGAACAACGGCAATCCAGTTGATCATTTCAAACTGAAATTGCCGCTTTTACACAAGTCCAGCCTATTGCTCAAAACCTAGTAGTTAATCCTTTTAGAACCCAGTATTCCGCCATGTTTTGATCCTATAATTTGTGTAGCCCACCTGCAGTTGTGAACAGGCACAATGCAGCCCAAGATTTCCACTGATCTTGCATTGACTTAGTAAATTTCCTCTCAGACTTTGTAGCTGTCTGTTTGACTGACTGTGTGAGTACTTGTTTAAATAAGAGGGACGGGTAGGAACTGACTTACCTGTTACTGTTCCACGAATGTTGTCACTCTTCTTGTACTAGTCGGATTGCAGGTGAGGTTGTGAGTGTGAATGAGCGTGCAAGCTGCTTCCTTCGATAGACTTGTCTGGCAGTGCAAGACAAACCAGGTTTTCTACCGTTTTTAGATTTAAAGTATATTACAGTACTGTGTATTTTATAGAAAATGTACACTAAACAAACTTCACAAAGTGTGTAAAAAGCCATTTATCTTGAATTCAGGGACTGTTTATTTGTGACACAAAAGAATGATTAAATGACCTAAGACATACAATGTTTTTCTTGTCATGATTTTATTTTAAGCACAAAACAGCTGAGCTAAATTCTGCCATCACAAAGCTGTGCAACTCACCCATTCACTGGTGCTACCAGTACGTATAGACTCAACAGGTTTCAAAAGGTTGAAAAGGTACTCAAAGTTACTACATCACCGTTTTGAATGGTATGGACCAAATCCTATGGCACATTTTTAAAAGTTTTATTAATGTTCATTCAGTATCTCTACATTTCACTTTTATTGGAAAATGGGAAACTACTGGGTAGAATGACAACTTAACATAAATTAATAAAATAAAGAAGTTATCAGCTGTATGATTTAGTACCACAACACCTAGTTACATTCAGATGATGTATGATGAGTTGAAATGGCTACATTAGTGCAGCAGTTCACACACTAGGGGGCGCTTATGGATTAGAAAAACTTGTGACCAGAAAAAATGCTGCTAACAACATCAGAAATCAAGATGGCAATATTTATTCATAAAAAAAAATCATATATAAAGTTAAACATTGGCAGACCACTACTGCAGTTTCATGGTCCTTGTATATACTTTCAACTACCACAGCATCATGGGAAACTTGGCAAGGACGTACATTCAACAACCTGACGAGTCAAGTTTATGAATCAAGTATCTGTTGTGAAAAACCATTTATCCTGTGCACATTTAGTTAATTAATAATTGACAATAATGTGTGATATTAAGATAGTTGAACAAAAAGCAGGTTTAACAAGTGTAATAATTAAAAGATCCTTATGACCTGTGTGAACGAAGAAAGAAAAATCAGATTGAACATGAAAAAGCTTAAATCTGCCTCAGTGGTCAGTTAGCTTACAAAAACAGCCTGCAGGAATCCTACACACTTTAACACATCATAGTAACATCAGTCCAGCCCAGATGGGATGCTGGTGTCAAGAACAAATAAAGAAGCAAGTGAAAAATGGAAATGCGAGCATCATTTAAAAAGAGGAACAATTATCCAAGCTGCAGTAACAGTCATATTTACTGCATCACAGCTAAGTAAATTCTCTTCTGCATCAAGGTTCTTCATGAAGCAGTCTAGGCTTGCTTCACACTACACAGTGGGACCTGTCTGGGCTTGTTAATCTCATGAAGTACAATTAAAGCAAACAAATACTTTTCCTTGTTTGTGTTACACTGACAATATGATGACATAATGCATTTCATACCAAAGCATCTTTGCAACACTGGTTTCCTTGCTTTCATGTCTCTTATTCCAGGACAGAAGGCAGTTTGGATGTGTTTAGTTTGGAGCGCAGCCTCTGGACCAGCCAGTGACTCGGATTTCACCTCTGTCTCATGTTCTCACTTGGAAAACTTCTGCATTTCTGCAAGACAAACCAAGGCTCAGTCTGAGCTACAAAATGGTAATTCAAGACAGTTAAGTTTGCATACGTGTGCATACCTTTGTCAAGATCAATGACTTTGGGCTGAGTGTTCACGTGGACTTTTTCTTTTAACAGGTTGTTCTTGTAGTCTAAACAGAAAGAAGTCAACATTTTACACCCACTGGAAAGACCACCCAAAATGCCTTTATGCTCTATTTCTACTGTTACAAAAGTGGTGAATTCTCATACAGCCCTCATTAGGCATGACAAATACCAACACTTTTTCAGTTGGAGCCATATAAAAAAATGATTATAATTAGTACATGCATCACCCAAAGACTCTGCAAAACACAAATAACTCACCAAATTTTCTCTCCTCTCGAGAGCACACATCCAGCTCACTAACATCCATCTCATACTCCTCTGTGCTGCGGGATGTTCTATCGGACCTGTTGCAGTGAAAGATCACATCACGTGTTTGCTGAAGGAGTATTAATTGTGTGTTTCTGTGCAACTAGTGCTCACCTCATGGATGCCTGAGGATAAAATTCTGAAAGCATGAAGAAAAGAACATTTGATGAGATTAAGAAATTCAGGGTGAGTTTGAAAAAATAAGATGAGGAAAGTGCACTTCAGACCTTTGGCTCGAAGACGTCGTGTGATGAGGATTATAATGAGGATGATGAATGCCAGGAGCAGGAAGGAGGTGAGGACGTAGCCCAGGGGCAGAAGAAAGTAGTGTCTTTGGTCTGGCAGGACGACGGTGATAACTTGCGGTGATTCAGCCTTTGAGACATCTGAGTGTTGCAAAAGTCCCAACAGTCACTACTTTGATACCTCATTTCTTCATCTTTTCGCTCCAAAGATTGAGAATCAGTGAGTCATCTTGAAGTTTTTATGAGTAATGAAGAAAACTGGACTTCAAATATTAAACATTAGGCTACTCACCTTATGAGTAAAGACCTATTTGATCCGTAGTTTGAAATCACATTGTTTTGGAAACGGAACCGGACTAAAATGTAATTTTTTGTTCTTACCAGAGTATTCAATGCTTTGTTTTGCATGTGTGTCTTAAAGGGACACACTACCATTTGGGAAAATATGCTCATTTTCCACCTCCTCTCGAGTTAAACAATTCAGTTTTACCTTTCCCCTGTTCATCCAGCCGTTCGCCAGACTCAGACTTTGTTGCTTTAGCTTAGCATAAATCATTTAATCGGATTAGACCGTTAGCATTAGCATCTAATGTGCCAATGGTCAAATCCGATTCAATGGGTCATGCTAAGCTAAAGCTACAAATGGCGTCGCGATACTCAGAGAACGGCTGGGCGAACATGGGAAAGGTAAAACTCAATTGTTTAACTGGAGGGGAGGTGGAAAATTAGCATATTCGCCTAAATGGTGGTGTGTCACTTTAAGTGGCAGGTTTTATGTAATTCTAACACATGCTCCCCCTGGCTGCACAGCTGCACATAAGCATGTAGCCTGACATACTGACAAGCATTTTATTAATTTGTCTCTAAGCAGTGGTACAAAATGCCGAACAAAAGGGGAAGTGAGGAGCGATTAGTCTGCCGGCATAACTGCGGGTGATATGTGCGGTTCAGTTGAATGCTGAGTATAAGAGAACCAAAGAAAGCCTGGTTTCATTTAGCTTTGTAAAAGAAAAAGAAAAAAGTTAAGAAGCAGCTGTGGACCTCAGACTCAACATATTTGAGCCAAAATGAGATCCAGACTGGTGTCATGCTGTGATTTACTTTTCCTGGCACTAAAACACAGAAAAGCCAAGCGAGCAAGAGGAGTGAAGGGAGGACAGAGCAGGGTGGAATGGTAGAAGAAAGCCAAGGGAGAGGAAGACGGCAGTGAGAAGTTTCTCTAGATGCCTGCCTAAGAAAAGGCAGCAAAAGAAGACCTCACCCCATCATCTCAGATGTAAACCTGCTTGTTAGCAGCGCACAAGAAATATGAGATTGATGATGAGACCTGACATTTGAGCATGTGTGTTTGTCTTTAGACAGGTTACCTACTTTAGTTACACAATTTCAAAAAAATATGGGGGACGTAAAATGATCTCTTCTTCCCTATTTCATTGACCTTGCTTCCTTGTTTCTTTCCCCATGTTTCTGTTTTGTCTCCCTAACGCAGAAACCAAACTCCTCACTCCATCCATCTTTGACTGTTTTCTTTGTCTTTGTGTGGTCAGCTGTTGAGCAGATGAAGTACACATCCTGCGCTTGTCCACAAACTAGAGAAAAGCACTCTTTTACTTTAAACAGAAAGGGGGGAAAGAATGAGGGAGAGTTAAAGGATTGTGATGGAAATAAACCTGAGGAATTATCAAAGGAGGGAGACGGAGCGGAGGGAAGATGAAGGCTGGGCAAAGGAAGTGGGGAAACTTCTGCAGAATGTCAGGGTTAAGCCAAAGTCAACAGGGCAGCAGACAGCCGAAAACAAGGCAGATAAGAAGGTAGAAGAGTGCAACGGACCACTGCAGACAACATGTGCAAACTCAGCTGGAAACAAATAAGTATAAATGTAATCAGCGTGATTCCGATGGGGAAGTCTCACTGCATCATTACAGCTCAGAGAGTGAGAGATTATTTGTGTGGGCAGTGCTGGATTTCAGTCAAAAGACTTTATCCAAGAGATTCCACTGAAATGAGGCACTTCTTGGCACTCTCTTTTGTGCTCAGCTATGGCCTCAAGCAAAAGAGCTCTCAATGATTTCCCCACATTGATCCGTCTACCATTATCGGCTTTACTTCAGTTACCTTCAGGAAAAACATGCACCAGAAATGCTCTCATCATCAAAGAATTTCTTGTAGGTAGCTGGCAAGACAACATGCCAGTCCAGTTCCCCCCACCCACTTCTCCTCTTCTTTCTTTTCTCTCTTTTTAACATCCACCCAGTGAAAGACCTTTAAAGGCAGCAGAGCAAAGCGCTGAAAAAAAATTACACATGCAATTTAAAAAAAAATGACAAGGAAATGTGTTGATTATCTTAAAAAAGAGTTTAAGGGTGAGTGGATGTGTGTGTGTGTGTGTGTGTGTGTGTGNTGCGTGCGTACGTGCGTGCGTGTGCATGTGTGTGTGGTTTCAGAAATTTGGTGTCGAACAATCTGACAGTGCAAGAAAAAACATTTTTCTCATGAATGAAACAGAAAACTTCAGAAAGACGTGGGAGTCTTTCTCTGCTGCTGCTCTGCTGTTTGGAGCGGAGACGCAGTTACAAGGACAATAAAGGAAAGAACAGATGTGTGTTTTCTCTTGATTGTACACATGATGGTTCAAATACACTAAGTGAAATAACATCTTCTCTTCGATGTACGATAGTTAGAAAGTGAGGATAGATTTCTAGTGCTTACCGTTGTCTGCGCTGGGCTGTGCTTTGGCCAGCTGAGTGGTCCGAACCAGCGGCGGCTCAACTGTGACCTGAAATTCCCTTCTCTCATGTAGGCCACAGTAATGATGGTGCAGGTGGCAGGAATACTTCCCCTGGTCTGTAGGCTGCCAAAACATACATGTACATTCAACTCTATTTGATATATAAACAGGAATATAAAGGCAGATTTAACAGCAAATAATATTGCGTGTGATCAACCTGAATGGAAACAAATATAAAATTGTGAGTGTTAATAGATTAATGTTCATGAGATTTGTGGATTCACCATGTTCATTCAGCTTGTTTGTCCCTTAGCATTTGGTCTGAGTAATTCAACTCAAAGTACAACTGAGGCAAATATAAATGTTATCAGTTTTGACAAATGTGGTGATTTTAAAAAATTAAATGTTTGACACAATGATTTTGCGATTTCTGCCAAAATTTTGTCCATTTTTCTCTGAAAATCCATCAAATATCATAAATTACCGAGCCATGCTGTAGGTATAAATTACTACAGGAGACAAACATCTAACCTGATTGCATGCTGATGTCAATAAAATGTCATTCCAGTTGCAGCAGCAACCTGATTAGAATGCCAACATCCCACAAGTACTTATACCTTTGAACAACACTCATTTCCAACACGTATTGCTACAACGGGAGCCGCCGTGTACCGAAAAGCTTCGACAACACTGATTAAATCACGATATACGTTACTGCAGGGAGTCGATTACTATTATCTAGATTATTGGCCATGTATGCTCAAAACAACAATAACAACAACAAAACATGCAAGTTCACTATGTTGTTGTTGACTCTATCCAACAGAGATGGAATTGTGGCTTCAAAAAGTCGTCTCCATGCTATGTATTTGTTCTGCTCAGCCACTTGTAGTTTCAAGATGGCAGACTGTCATGGCGCTTTCCTGCCGGCTCACCCGCACTATGTAGAAACACATCTAAAATTCTTCACTTAGGAGAATGTGTCAGATTATTAGGGGAGGTCATAATACACCAAT
>JAPMNP010662020.1:0-16462 GCA_029874935.1 Atherina boyeri | reverse complement strand
TATATATATATATATATAAACAGCTAATTATTCTTTTTTAGGAAGCCTTACTGACAGTAACCACATGCTACACCTCATGACAATAACGCCATACAATACTGTCTTGCTTTTTCAACATAAATGATAAGAATTTGGTTAAAAAAGCTCACACACACAAAACAACTAAAAATGTTTACCAAAAATTCCACATCACATCATGTAAATTCACTGAAACAAAAAAAAGTGATGACACTGGAAGATAATAAGAAGAAATATTTTTCAAGGGGGATTCTCTCAACACCTTAAAATAGCTCATATGTTTAGTGTGACATACACCCTCTATCAGTTGTTTATGCTATACAAGAATGAGTCTTTTAGTTACACAGTTAAAAGACAGAATACCCAGCTCATGCTTGATCGAGAGATTTATTTTGCGATGGAAAAATAATTTGAGTTGTCGTATTAACTTCAATATTGTAATTGATAAAAAGATACTTGATGAAAAATTTCCTTTGTAAAAAGAATAATAATAGGCTAATTAAAAAAAGGATGTTTACAGTTTGTTCAAATTTTGCATTCAGAAAATAACGTAATTTCAGCTATAGCCTAATTCTATTAATTATTTGTAAAATATTTTTTCATAAATTAGGCTACTATTTTACATTTTAAGTCATTATAACCTTTCATTTTTTATTGTTAATAGGCTTTCTTTTTCTTTTTTCCTAGCGTGTAGCCTACCTTACCTGTCCAGAACTTTAGAAAAGATGTCACTTCCTTCCGGATGTGAAGAACTGTTACCAAGCAACCATGTGTAAATAGGCTAAACATGACTGTGAGCGGTGATGAGGACTTCAGTAACAAGAGTTACAGCCTCAACTTATAGCTAACTTGCAAGTGGTCAGAAACAGTTTTTTTTTAATTCACCATCATAACTCTTTAAACCAGCCACTGTTTATTAATTTTTACATTTAGCTAAGTTAGCGTTAGCTGACATTTGCTGTATCATCGATGCTGGAAGAAAAAGACACAGGACAAAAACTGCTCGTTGACCCTGCAGTGGGGAGCCATAGACCCACGTCTGCAAAATCACAGGTGTTTTTATCCAATATGGCACATTTAACTTTAAAAAACACACCAAGCTAATAATTGTAGAGAATAAATAACTAAAAGTTGTCATCGTCCTTGAATTCCAGGATATTTCTCATGTCTTCGCGAGCATTTTCAAGGACGTGTATACGAAAGACATCATCGGGAAGGACACTTTGTCCAACAGCGTCAAGACAAAAAGTGGAAATAGTAGCTACTATGACAGATATGTAGAAGAGCTTCAGCAGGTAAACAGACATTGACAGAAAAACTAATGTAGGCTACATTACATCCTCAAAGTTTATTTTGAAAATGATGCCAACTTACCTTATTTATTTATTTATTGTAACAACACAGGCACATTCTGAATATGAACAGCGTATAAAGGAGGCTGATATGTTGGAGGCTCATATAATTCAGGCCAGAGCTCGGGCTTCAGCCAAAGAAAACCAGGCCTATGAGAAGATGAGGAAAACCTTGGAAAATGTTTCTGATTACCAGGACCTGTTGCTAGGTGATCCCTTCTTTTTTTTTATCCACTAATACATTTATAGTGTTCCATGTGCTTCGGGCTATATGTATATTGTTGTAGACAGTTCTGTCTACAACAATTAATGTACATATACTATTTACTTTTAGAATGACACTGTTGTTGTGTTCGTTAGCTGATATTGGTAATTGTGTCTATTTTCAGTCAAACCAGCCTTCACCTGGTGTGTAGACCAAGATCTTCTCAAAAGAAATGGCCTTATCTCTCCAGACGACTACACAAAAACTACACAAAAACTACAAGTACGAGCACGAGCAGCAGGTAGCTGACTTTCTTTGTTTTTGTTTTGTTCTTTTGGTTTTTTTCCTCCTCTTGTCCTGTCTAGCATCATAGCAAGCAGAATGGTGATCTGTCTGTCATGTTGTGCTAAGCAGATTTGCTTTGCCAAGGGGAGCTTTATTTCTATGGTATTTTGATTGAATAGGAACAGGTTTATTGTGACTCATGCATTTCTTTTCATTCTATCTTGTCAGTTAAATCCAATCATGCAAAGCCCACCATTAGCCACCTCATGCACATGTCCCGGGAGCCTCAAGATGATGGTTACACACAGATCCCAGAGAAGACTGTGGTAGAAATGAATGAATTAGATCACAGCTTGACATTCGAATCCAGCCCAGATAGCCAAAAGGGAAACCCAGCCACTCGACAGGTAACAAGAGTGATACTTTATGTTCTGCTGCTACTGATGCAGCAACCAGTTATTACTTTCATCAAAAAAGTTATCAAAACCAGAAATTATATTACATCTATTTCAGAAGCCAATCCAGATCAAACACAGACCAAAGTGGAAGGATGAGCCGAGTGCTAACGATCGAGCAGAGGGGTTTGAGAAACTTCAGAAGCTGAAAGATCGACACAACTTCTTACGCAATCCACGATTCCTTCCCCCAAGTGCACAGCAGGGTGGCGGCTCACTCATCCGACCCAAACCAAAAGTGAAGACGGAACATGAAAGGAAAATCTATGAGGAACAAAGGTACCACAATGAACTGAGTATTCATGTTTATGAGTAAACAGTTTTATCGTCTTGTCACATGGCAACAAATATGATGGCACGGGTTCATGTAATAATGTCAGGAGAGGCGATCCCTGCTCAAAGCAGACATGAAACATGAGTACAAAAAGCTATGTAAGTCGATACTCTGTGCCTTACATCATCATTCCTGAGCCAGGAAGCAGAACAGTGAAAGCCATGCAAGAGTATCACCTCAGCCAAGCTGAAGCATTTTCATCGTAACTGTCACATTACATTCTTGCTCTTTTCAGCGAATGGGAGGTAAGACTTCTATAATGTGCCTTCGTGCAGAAAGACAAACACTAATAGGGGAGGGTATTCTGGATGCAAAACAAAACAACAGCGGTGAATTTATTGTCAACACACCAAACACTCAGATGTTGTTACAAGATGTTGTTTTACAAGTGTATGTGGCAGAGCTGGGGCATGGCTTCACAATCTATTTTTTATGCCAATCTAAATCTGGATCCGAGATTTTGTTTAATCAGTCTTTATAGAGATGTGCAAACTCACACAGTTTTTTTTATGCTCTGTTTTTTTTTCCCCTGAAAGCTCTGCTGATGATCTGGTCCCAGTCTTCTTGGCAAATCCTTCAGTGGTTATTTTTACTGACTACAGCATGGGATGCTTCTATGAGGTGATTAACTCCTAACAATCTCAACCTAGCAAAGTGCAGAAAATATTCCTTTTAAATGATTCACAGTAACGTGTCCTGACCTGTATCAGACCACACTGGAGCTGAAAAACGTATCTTCATCAAGTCGCCATGTCAGAGTCATCCCCCCTACTACTCCTTACTTCTCTATTGGCCTGGGTGAGTTCTGGGTGAAGATCTGATTGGATCATTTTAAGCCCTATGTGGTTTGGAAATCCTGAAGTGTGTGAATATTAACACCACCTGCTGTAACCAACAACAAATTATTTGAATGCAAGTGAAATATAACTGAATGAACAACTATATAGAGTATATGAAGAACTTGACCCTGGGATATGTGTTTACAGGGAGATTCCCCAGTGAAGGTGGCATTGTTGCCCCAGGGATGAGCTGTAAGTACATGCTACGTTTTGCTCCAGACTCCTTGGCCAACTACAAGGATTTTATAGTGGTGGAGACCCAGGCTGAACAACTGCTTGTGGTGCCCATTGAGGCACGGCGACCACCTCCTATTCTCACCTGTAAGTCTCCCACGATCTACTAAACTTGTGTTAATTTCATGCATACTCGGGTAATTTATGTAGTTAAGCCCCTTTGCTATCCCCAAACTTTTGTACAGTGCCACGAGTGCTGAACTGTGGTTATTGTCTAGTTGGAGGAGTAAAGTTTGTTGAGTTTCTATGCCAAAATGTTGGACTCAGCACAGGAACTTTTTGCATCATTCCCAAGAATCAGTGGCCACCTTCAAATATTAGGGTAAAAATCTCTTAGTTCATCCAAAATACATCAGAAATGATTGGAAACACATTATCTGCATGAAAACACTTAAATTTCTTTACTTTTTACAGTCTGTTGCATGGACATATTTTTCTGAGGAGAGACCATTTGCAGTGGGTCCTTCCCTGTTTGTGCTGCAGCCTGGAGAGGCCACGGTTTTGGAGGTAAGTCAGCCATGGAAATAAACCTAAAGAACAAAACAAAAAAGAGACAGAAACTAGAAGTGTCAGCTTTTATTTGTGTAAAGGGATGGTGTGTGTGTGTGTATGTGTGAGATGATGTGTGCGGATAGACAGTACGAACAGATAATACCTGGGTGTGTGAAGATTTTAATATACTTAATAATTGTTTTTATCTTGTAAAGCACTTTGTGCTACTTTTGTATGAAAAGTGCTATATAAATAAGGTTTGATTTTATATGATTTGAACAATATGTTGTCAGCACCATCCAAATTAGATGTTGTATTTCTTTGGTTATATATGGTGTCCCACAGAGGTCTGTTTTTGGAACAAACTGCCTGTGGATATCAGAGTCAGTTTCCTCTTAAATCTCAACAAAACATACTTTTATCAGAGAGCCTTTCCCGATTTTAAATGACACTGTTTATTTTATTTGCTGAGTGAATTGTTGTCCTACAATTTTATTTATATTATATTGTTTCTACGTTGTTTTATTTTATTGATGTTGTATAAAATACTTTGTATCATTTGTTTAAAAAAGTGCTATACAAATAGAATAAATGATTGAAATAAAGAATGTATTCTTAAAAAGGAACCAGTCAAAGCAATTTAAAGCATTTTCTATATACTTCTAGGATTTTGAGTTTCACTTCAACTCATGTCAATGTGTATATCAGAAAGCTGTGTGTGTTCCCAGGTGGTTTTCTTTCCTGCCACTGCAGAGAGGACCCGTCAGGTTTTCACTGTTGTCTGTGACAACTGCCAAGTGAAAGATATTTCAATCGAAGGTGAATCTTTGCAAGGTTACCCAGAGATTTGACGTTTCATTGTCTATTTTTTTTCTTAACTTCTGAAATGTTGAATTGCCTGTGTGTCTCCCAGGTGAGGGACAGAGAATTGCTCTCGAGCTTGTATCTGTATCGGGGGAAATGGAGCCTCCTGTGGTAGGAGAGGTGCGCGACCTCACCGCGGAGCACTTTGCGCGATTCAGCTCAAGCAACCCTCATTCTATGCAGCAGAAGATGATTGTCATTAGGAACAACGTGTAAGCCTCATACTTTTCCATATCATTACCATGAATGCCCTCTGCACAACATAATCCAATTCCTTTATTAGCCACAGGATAATGCTGTCATACATGCTGTTTGAAAACCACTCTTAAAGTATAGCAGCAGGATTCAAGCCCCATTGTTTGTTATGCACACATAAAAAACTGAACTCTGATTAACTTTAATACTCAGGCCTGCTCTTCTGTTTCAGACCCAGTGTTGCTCTTTTACAGAAGCATAAATAGAGAAAAGAATTTCCCCTCAGGGATTACTGAAAAACACATTACAGATTTGTTTTTCCTTCTGTCTCTTCTTCTCTGTGGTGAAGCCACTTGGAGCTTCCTTTCCATTGGCAGATCATGAAGCCCAACCTGCATTCCCTGCATCCAGGGGAAATCCCTGATCCTTCACATGTCCAATTTCATTTAGCCACAGATGAGGTTTTCCACATCAGCCCCTCAGCAGGCCTCCTGGCCCCTTGCCAGGACCAAGAGTTTCACCTCACCTTCTGCCCAAAAGAGGTTAGAGTAATTAGTAAAAATACCACAAAAACATAATTCAGGATTTTTTTTATATCTCTACATCTCATTAAATAATGTTGATTGATTGATTGTTTATTTAAAGATATTCTTAATGTTAAGACTTTTTGTGCTGTCTTAAGTTGAAGGATTATCACAGTGTTTGTCACTTAGTCCTGAGAGATGTCCCCCAGCTGCCACCAGAGACCAGTGAGAGCAGGTACATTTATTATGCTTGTATGGTGGAAAAAAAATGTTTACTGCAAATGCGAATGTAAAAGAAGAAGAATGATTAGAAAATCACAATTTATCGCATCCAAAGATGTGTGGCATCATATATTTTTCTCATCTTATAAAATGTTGAATCCTTTGCCTTACTGTGTGGGACACCTAGTGTCCTTCAGCCTGTGCAGACTGGCTCCAAGGTGAGCAACGTCATCATCATGGAGATAGAGATCAGGGGGTCAACAGAACCATACCAGATCCTCCTTGAGCCTTATGCCGTCATAATCCCCGGAGAGGTTTTTATAAGCATAACCACTCGCAGGCAATTTAAGGTTATTTGACCGTTTTTCTTCATGTTTACTAAATAAAAAACTTGATGATTTTTTAAAAACTTTTTTGCCAGTGTTCCATGTATTAGTAATGTTTTTCATGTTGTCTTTGTATCAGATGTGGAATCATAGTAAAACCTCCATTCTATTTCAATGGGAGAGGTTGAACAGCAGCTGCCACATGATAGAAGTGGAGCCATCTGCTGGCAGAATAGGTGTGTTGTACATTAAATGTCTTGAATGGGACTTCACATTTTTCTGCATTTTGATGCTTTTTTTAGTTGATTGTTTTCTTACTTCATGGATTTAGAGGAGAACGAGTGCTTTGATTTTGATCTCGTCGTTACTGGAGGGAAAGCAGAAAAGTTAGTGACCAGTTTGGTTTGCAACATTCAGCACCACCATGAGCCTGTCACTTTGACTTTAGAAGTCTCCTTTAAAGTAAGATTAAAACCACATCACGGAATGTATTACCACTCCATATAAATGTTCTGATATTATTGAGTATTGTGTCTTTAAAAGGGTCCCATAGTGACTATGAATGTTCCCAGCGTGGACTTTGGGCTGGTGCGTCTTGGTGAGCAAACTCAGATCACCCTCCTCCTCACCAACACCACCCAGCTGGAGGCCTCCTGGACCCTTGTGGAGAGGCTTAATGATCCCCAGGACCACCGAAAAACACAGGTAGTATACACTGATATCACATGAAAGATAGGCTTGTGTCTGCAGGAGGTTTTTGTTTGATTGTACATCTTAACACGATTAATCTGTGTTGGTGCTTAGATCTTTGTGGAGCCATGCAGAGGTGTGCTGCCTCCCCTGGTTTCTTGCAACGCAGATGTATTCTTTAAGCCATATTTCTGCCAGCAGTTTGAAACAGAGCTGGAGCTGACTGTGGAGAATGGGACAGGATGGTGAGGATACACAGACACATAAATACAATACATAAAGTAAAAACCTGCAACTTATTCTTCAGTCATCCACTTTAACCTTTTTTTACAGATGCACTGCACATCATGCAGAAATGTTTCCAATACTGCTTGTTGGTTCAAAAATACCAACAACAACATTTTCTGTCTGT
Source organism: Atherina boyeri (assembly GCA_029874935.1). Classification (NCBI taxonomy): domain Eukaryota; kingdom Metazoa; phylum Chordata; class Actinopteri; order Atheriniformes; family Atherinidae; genus Atherina; species Atherina boyeri. Next base: position 9,015 of record JAPMNP010662020.1, on the reverse strand, counting down.
CAAACTGTTATCTTACTATTTTTTTTATAGATACATGTACAAAAATAGAAGTAAATCATGTAAAAGTAAATCATCTTTTCTGATAACAAAGTCCCAGAATATACAATTTTAAACTAGTTCCCTGCTAAGATGTCTCTTATACGAAGACACAACACTGAGTAGTCTTTTTTTTATCTTGAATGATACATAGGTTAGCAGTAAGAGGCGTGTTGAATAAAAATCCCAATTCTCTGTAATGGATTGGTACAAGGACTGAACTTAAAGTAGGATATGCCCAAAGAACAACTTGTTTAAAGGCCATCAGAAAGCCTGGAGAACTGTTGCTCAAGAGCCATTTAAAAGATTGCAAGAAAGTCTGGCTTCTTTGAAGCAAAACATAAAGACATGAGGGATAGTTGTAGATTCTTATACAGTATTTTAGTATTTCCTTTCTGTTCCTAACAGTCACATCTTGATGCGAGCAGATGTGCAGTCTCCTCAGGTGTGTTTGTTAAACTGCAAGCTGGTCCTCTCTGAACTTTACATTGGAGTTCCCAACAGATGTAGTGTAACTCTTTTCAACCAGACTTTGCTGCCAGCACGCTTCAGCTGGATGGTAGGCCGTTTTTCTTTTATTCTCATTAAATTCAGTAGAAAAGGAGTGTATCTTCTGCATGTTTGCCATTTATGATTTGTTAGACAATTCTAGGTTGTTTGGTAATGAATAAGCAGCTGAGATATTCAGGCCATAGTGAAACAGGTTCAATTAGCAAATATCCGTTTGATATTTTACCCAACAGGCCCAGCTCCAGGGTAAACACTCTTCACTGTGTTCAGCAAGCTTTGACCCATCCTCTGGTGTTCTGGGACCTAATACAAGCATGGAGATCACAGTTCAGTTCACCTCTCACACAGATGTAAGTACCAGTCTAAGCAAAAGTTGTAAGATTTGAGACTTGGCATCAAAGAGACAAGGTGAAGAGGTAAGATTAAAAAACAAAATGTTTACATTAAATATGTCAAAGATGCTCTTGCTATGTTTTATATATATAAAAAAAAGTTGCTTCTCTTTTACTTGTCCCCCTTTTTCATTTAGATGGAGCCGACTGAGTTGGCTGCTCTCTGTGAGGTTCAGGGGATGAACTCACTTGTTCTTTGCATTTTTGCTTCACAACCCAAAAACCTCAGTGTGTCCTATTCGCTGCCCAGTGTCTGGTAGCAAACTAGCTTAAAGCCTTGTGTTTAAAAAAAGAGCATACCCAAGTTCATCAGTTTCATACGCTTAAGTATTGCCCCTCAAACTGTTGTTTTACCTCCTCGTTAGTCCTCCTGCGGATGACGCTCCTTTGGGACTGGTGCTCGACTTCGGAGGTAATGTCATTTTGAAGAGAGCTGTGACCAAACAGCTACTGATCACCAATCAAAGCGCAATCCCTGCCCCTTTCACTATAGAGGCAGAATACTTTACCTGCCATGCCTTGAAGCCAAATAACCAGTCAGAGAAAAGGTAAGGGAGCCAGCAACAACTGATTGCAGAATAACTTGATTTTACATTATTCAGATATATAACACAGGGCTTATCTTAATTGCAGATTCACACATTTTAAGAATCCTCTTCACTCTGCACAAGGAAAGAAAATGGAAGCAAAAGCACATGAGGGTTCGCTTTATCTTTTAATAAATATGAAGAATTTTAAATGAAACTACAATGAGCTCTGACACTACTAGTTGTTATGATCTCTTCGTTCATTGTCAGACTTTGTGAGCAGCCTCCTGGCTCATGGAAAAGGCGCAGCTTTCCTTGTGCTGCCAGACTCGGGGCTGCTGGGAGCATTTGAAAAGATAACCGTGGATGTGATCGCTTACACCGACATGTGGGGGGACTATAGAGATACCCTCATATGCAAAGTAGGTTTTTAATACTGTTTAGTTTGAAGTAAGAGCAGCATCACGACTGATTACTGTGCATAATTCGCTCATGCATTGATTATTTAAATGGAAGTTGTATCTGTTTTGCCATTACAGGTTGGGGAACTCGAACCGGTACATATTCCTATGCAGATGAGTGTGAAAGGTTGTCCACTCTACTTCCAAATGACAGGCCCACGAGCAGACGACCAGTACCTTGGACCAACCCTACAGTATGTTCAACTGTTAGTACCTCCAATTACATCTCTGTATATCATTAATGATGACATCTCCTTGTTTTTATTTGACTTTCCTGTTAGCTTTGGCACACACATAACTGGAGGTGACACAATTTCTCGATCTCTACGTATCAATAATCCCACCATGTTTGGTAAGTGATGTCAAAACTTTTGTTTGGCCCTCTTTTCCTGTTTGTTAAAGTGAAAGCTCCTCTGCCAATTATATGAGTAATAGTATCTAAAATCCTCAAAAAAGTTAAAAAAGAGGCTCTTAGGTTACTAACGTAGGGTTATAGCTTGTTTTGAATGATCCAGTCTGGGTATTTTCTCTGTGACAGACATCCGTTTGGACTGGGAGACTTACAATGTAGATCAGAATGACAGTAAACTGGTGGATGTCGTGGTGGCATATGGCGAGGCCTTTCCACTTAAAGATGCTGATGGCAACGAGGTGCCGAGCAGAGCATTCAGGCTTTCAGACAGGAACGTTCAAACATCACTGAAGGAGACTCCCACCCCAGAATTTTCCCTCCAGAGTGTCTCTGTGAGTAAATTAAAAAAAAAAAAACACAGATACATTAACATCAAGAATTTTATCACATGGCCTCTTGGACATGCTTGAATTATCAGTGAGTTGACACCGATTTCATTCTTCCTCTGGCTCAAACCAAGCATTGCTATATTGATTTCAGGGTGTGGAAGAAGAGGAAGTTTCACATCAAGATGACTGTGAGAGGGAAGATGAAGCTTGTTTTTATCCATCTCCTGCAAAGAAGAAACTCTTCTCTGTCCACATCAGACCTCATCTGGGCAACCTCTCAGATTACCCCTACTGCATTACACCGCAACAAATAGTAAAACATTTTAGCTAAATTATTTTATTCCATGGCTGAGGCACATCTGATGCTTCATTTGACTAATGATGACTTTCTTTGCTGTGTAAATCTCAAGGTGGTTCCAGCAAAGAGCAGTGGAACTATCCATGTATCTTTCACCCCTTTGACTGTTTCTGGGTCTGCTTGTGAGTCCAGATGTGTGGGCTTAGCTCTGGGTTTTATGAGCCTAGACTCTGAGGTAACATGCCCATTTCACGGAACACATTATTTCAATATTAAATCCTAGAAAAGGAAAAAGATAGATAGCCTGTGTGTAATTTATTCTCTTGTTGTGTTGTGTGTGTTACAGATGGCTGCTTGTGTCCCAGGTAAAGTTAGAAGGGCACAGGGTTTGGATTTAGAGTCTGTCAGGATGGATCTACTAGCAGCCGTTAAGCCTGCAGTGTAAGCAATTACATTCACGCTATTTATGTCCCCCACATCCTTCACACATCCAGCTCAATTTATGTTTCCGAAATTAAAATAAGCTGAGGTTAGGCAAAAGGAGCTCAGATGTGGTCTGATTGAGTTGCATATCTTCCCTCTGGACTCCCGTTGCTGCAGGCTGCTGGTGCAGATGGAGGAGGATGGCGGGGTGTTGGAGTTTAATGCATCCGCTGGTGATTTACTGAGGGCAGGATCAGACAAGGAGGTTGGGAAATCTACAGCAGTAATCATTAGTGCATGCAGGAGATATTGATCTCAAGGGTGCACAGTATTACTGAGTCACTGGGTCTTTTGTTGTTGTTTAATTGTGCAGCTAGTTGTTCATGAATTAGATGTCATGCGGACCTTTCAGCTGAAAAACACACTAGAGATGCCCTTACACTTCAGACTGGGGACTCGACCTCCATTTTCAGTGCACAAGCCTCTACCCAGAGCTCAGACCAGCTCATCCAGCAGACCCTCTTCTGGTGACGGTCAGGCTCTGGTGCTTCAGCCACAACACACCATGCGGGTGAGATCAGGAAAGGCAGTAATGCATAACAGGCAGAAGGAATGTTCTGTTACTCTCAGTAATAATTGTAACTCTTTTCTGTGAAGGTGAAAGTTGCCTTCCACTGTTCTGTGGCACTGCTGGACCATGCAGACCAGGCAGAGGAGGAGGCCTCTCATGGAGTGATGCTGATACACAGTAAAAGTGGTCAGAAGAAGCTGAGGTTCCGACAAAACCTCTTTATCCACTACAGCAATAACAGCCTACAGGTCATAGACAACAACACAAATGAGTATTGTTTTTATATAATTGCTAAATAAAGCCCATGGAACTCATGATGTCTATTTCCTCTCTGCAGAAAGTGCCTCTCTGTGCCCAACTGGCTCTACCTACACTGAGTCTCTCCACTGACTGCCTCAGCTTTGGCTTCTGCTACGTTGGGGAAACACGAACCATAGAAGTAAACCTATGCAGCCACGGAGCCCAAACCTCCTGGAAATCACTTTCAAGTAACCGCACTGCTATTGTCATGTCCACTAATTATTTTTTTTATTTTTTTAGATGACTATTTAATGAATGTTGTTTGATTTGGATGTCAGCCTTAAATGGGTCCTCCACTGTGTTTAGAGTCAAGTGAAGGGGACCATCAAGTGTTTGAAGTGACACCTGACTTTGGACTACTCAGATCCAAGGAGCCCCATGGGACCAAATCTCAACAGTGTCTACAGATTAGCTTCACTCCCAGGTTGTTACCATGGCTGAAGCACTACACATAAAATAAAAAAAAAAAGCATGAATACCAAACCGGCATTTCCAAATCATACTGAAGTGTTTGCATGTTTTGTGTTTCAGTGAGGACAGGGAGTTCAGGGCGGTGGTGGTTATCCAGTCTCCTCTGGTCAAGACCCCCCTCACTATGCAGCTCCAGGGAACAGGATCCTTTGATGATGTGTACAAGTAAACATACCAATCCATGTGACATCAGTCACCACCTAGTTTGCTGTTAACTTGTAAGGATGTGAATAAAATGTTAGGGATCAGAAAAATATGAATCTAAATGTATTTTTTCTATAACAACATTCCAACACTTTGCCTGCACCCCCTCCCCCATTTATATCAGATTATAAAGTAAACACTAAAATTCTCCACATGATGATGAAACATAAGTAAACAAAAACAAAGCTAAATGAAACACCAGAACACAAACAGTACAAGATAGTACTGGCTTGTATTTCTACAGTACTGAGAAGTCAAAAATGCATGAAAATGCAAGGAGAGTCAAGTAGGTCGGGTCGAGAGGAGGTGCACAGTGCATCATGGGAGGGCCCCCAGCAGTCTGAGCCTAAAGTAACTTGAAGAAGAGTTGGTTGAGGGTCACATGAGCTAGTTGGAATAAGACATGATGGAGCTTGGACATTAAAGGTTTTGTATTGGAGGGACAGATTTTAAAATCTTATCTGGATTTTAAGGTGAAATTGGGGAAAATCCTCTCTATATCTAGTTCCTGTTCAGACGTTTGATGTGGCATTTTAGAGGCTTAAGGTTACTTTTCTTCCCCCTTTTATCGAGTTGATAGGAAATCCTAATAAGAAGTTACAACAGTCAAATTCAAAAGTGATAAATGCATGCTGTTGTTTTCCATCATTATTCTGAGAGAGGACTAATTATGTTACAGGTGAAATAAGGCAACACTAGAGACTTGACTGGTCAAAACTAACCCCAAGATTCTTTATATTCACAGAGGCTAAGGTAATGCCACACAGAATAACTACACAGTAAGATACTAGGTTTATTTATTTATTTGTGTTTTTATTTATAGATTTTTATCAAGAAGTCAGATATTTTAACAGCGCCATACCAAGAAATTGGGTCAGTTGTGCCTACTGGCTGAGGTGAAAGTTTTTGTCACTTCTTTTCCAATTTGATGGCTTTCAGGAAGGAGGATCCAGCTGCAGCAGCAGAAACTAACATCAGTTCAGAATCTGAAGTTTCATACACTGGCAGGAGTTAGGCTCAAATTGGTAGCAGGGAGAGCAGAAGGAAATGCCCAGTCCATGAACACAAAGAAAGCAAAAAGAAACAGCAGGAACGGACATCTGGGGAACACTTGAAATGCCAAAAATATGAGGGGACCGTATAGACTGTAAGAGTTTTGAGCTGTAATTAATATAAAGTACTATTAGCTTGAATCTTGTCTGGGTTTCTGGTTTAGCGAAGGCAGTGTGCGTTAGTGGACTAAGTCAACTCTAGAACTACACTTTGTCCCTTTGGATAAACTTAATATGTTTGCTTAATATCACTTGAAGCAATTCATTTGGAATGGTTCTTTCTTCACTGTAGAAAGAGAATCAACGGGAGTGCAGCAATAAACAGACTGACCATAGTCTGTTTAAAGGCAGATTGCAAAAATAGCTTAAATGCACAAGGAGAAAACACTTCACGATATAACAACAAATCTTAAAGTTGCTCTGACTCCTAAACATTTTAGGGCATGTTAAGAATTCTGAGAGTCTTCTTACAATGTTTGTGAATATGCCTGCAGGAAATTAAAGGCAAAAGTAACTGCCACTTGTACACATAGACACCATGTGATCCATTCAAAAGACAATTTTTAGAAAAAGAAACTACATAAGATGGGTACTAAGTTTAAATAAATAAACAACAACTCATGCCTGTTTTATTTTAGCTTTATCAAGTGATTTTTCAAAGAGATGGGCTGCAGTTCTGTAGCTGTTTATAAAGGCAGGTGTTTTTCTACTCACTCACTAGGGAGCATTATCACCTGACATGCAATCAGGAGCATGACCCAGATGGCAAAGGATCCTCTGCTGAAATTCTCCACTGGAAAACATCATGTGCATGGAAAGAATCTGTTTTTTTTTTCCTGCTTGTGTTCCATAGCCTTCACTGATTTCTAAAAAGTCAATAACAGCTCTGCTCCTGATGGTTGAATGGATTTAATAATAAGATTCTCTTAGTTGAACATAAAGGTTAAAAAAAAAACATTTGCCTCCACACAGTCATTGCTACCTCGTGCGCCCCAACATAAATGTGGAAAAAGAATTAAAAAGGGCAAAAAGATGCTCATTCTGTAAAACTGTCTGAGAAGTCCTTTGGGTTTTTTTCTTGAGATCTCAATAGTGATTAAAGATCATTTCAGGTAATGCTGCAAAATCCATTTAATCCTCCTCACATACACACTTATTATTGTTCATAACAGCTGCATGTGGTGCTCATCTTCAGCACAGTTTAGCAGTACAGACATCTGCAAGCACTGCAAATCCACAGAGGGATGCAAATTTTCAATTGAAATTCACTGCACTCAAGCAGTCCTACACAGAACAAGGGCTTGACTGATCACAAGAAAACTGCTGCGTGGAACTAATGTAAGGCGAGGGATGCTGGGGCCAAGGTCAGCGGAGCATTTGTTATCCGTCAGGTTGCATTTTTTGTGCCTATTAAGAATAAATTGTGGTACACGGGTAGCCTCTTTTCTAGGCAACAGAAGGCAAATGTTAAGAGTGAGAGGAAGAAATGAGTGTATAAAGAGCCCAGTAAATTATTTCCTAAGTGGCAGCACTGTTTGTGTATCAGATCATTTTTGCGCTGACTGGAAATCTCAAAACATCCTTGTGTTCGGCGCACAGAGATTTGAACTGTGACAAAGCACCTGCAGCTAATGGTTCCTGAAGATACAGTGACAGGAGGAATTTCCTTAAAGGTATTTGTTAGAATTTAGTAAACATGATGCATTGGAGGTCTTTTGTTTTGGAGAAAATGCTGCTGCCATGTCTCCACATATGATTAGGTGTCCTGACAATAGCTTTCCGTGATCAACACATGGTAAAATTCAGGCTAAAGGAGGTTGATAAAGCCATTGAAATGATTGATTAAGTGTTTATGTTATATATTATATCCTTTTGATGCATAGCCCACTACAGTGGACACTTGTCTAAAAGCTTTTTTTCCTGTATATGCATGGGCCAGGATGGTAAAAAATTAGCCACTTCACTGGACATTAGTGAGTCATTCAACATTGTTATTATGAATTTTGCCTCAGTGATAAACAGGACAAGAAAATGATACAGATATATTTTATAGAATTTTATATTATACAAGAATGAAAACATATTCTATTGATATTTTCATAGAATAGATAAAGATAGATAAATAAAAATAAAAAGTTAAATAATATTAAACATAAAGAAAAGCATCATTGTATGTATCTGTAGAAGTAAAATATTGAATGTGAAAAAATTGTGGCACTGTCATGCATCAGAGGGATATGTACAGTAAACTTACCAATGTCTGTTGGCCCGTTAGTGCTCATATTTGACAGCAGCTGGTATCTGCTTAGTGCCAACATATAAAAGGATGTTTCACAGTACTCATTAGCTTGACCAAACACACAGTGTGTCATAATGGTCCAAGATGCTCTGCACAGATTTGAGAAGAGGATCATAAATATTCATGATTCATCCTTTCCCCTGGAAGAAAACCCAACTGTCACCATTAGATGAGAGGAATTTGGTCGAGATGATAAGGAACAACCCAGGAACTCCCACAGCACTGGCCTGTTATGTTCTGCAAGCTGCAGCAAAACACTGTTACTATCTATAAGTGGGTAGATTTTACCTTTTAATGGACCGAGAGGCAGTTCCAAAACACCCATTAAAGCTTGAATAAATTTAGAAATTCATGACATGGACAAAGAAAAAGGAAAATATTTCGTTTTTCGGACCCAAACAAAAATATAAAAACACAATTTTTGGAAGAAATATTTGTTTTTCTCCAAAATGAACACTTTTATTCTACACCCCTTTAGATGTTCAGTGGGTGTATCATTGTTAAAAAAGTATCAGTTATGAAAAAGTTCTATAGATCACCTTTAAGATAATTCCCTGCAGTCTAGTCATCACTGTACCTGAGGCCTCTGGATTGTAGATGTTACATGTTTAAATGTTTGGAGGATTTTTTGCCATGCATGACCACCATCTAAACCAGGGGTGGGGAACCTTGGCCCTCATCCTGCAAGGTTTCAATGTTTCCCTGCGCAAACACACCTGATTCAAATGAA
>JAPMNP010662013.1:0-10266 GCA_029874935.1 Atherina boyeri | reverse complement strand
GAAAAGAGTCCTGTTTTCTCTTCTTAAGTGGCTTGTCTAGAAACAGAAAAATAAAGAAAAAAGTATTACTCAGCATAGGGCTGGGCGATAAACCGGAAATTTATCGTTACCGAGATTTACTACAACGACCAACGCCATTTTGCCCCCGACGGTAAATTCGGTATTTTAATACAAATAAAATAAAAGTCTGTTGTGCCTGTTCTGTGTGCTGGTCTATGGTGCTGGTTGGTGGGCTGTGTTCATTCCCCTTTAAGACGGTTTTACAGCGTGCGTAGTCATGTGACTCTACCCATCCAGTCTGAACAAGACGGGATCCAGGTAAACTTAGCTGAGTGCTGCTGTGCAACGTATACAATGTTGATTTCAGATTTATTGAAATAATTTTGCCTTAGTAACGCTCTTCTGCTCCTTCTGAAGTTGAATGTGGGCAAAAAATACCAGATGAAGATCCGCCGCCAATGCTAACTTAGCAACTCTGTTGCTATATTTAACGAGTACACAACCCTTCTACGGACTCTTTTAAAAAAACAAAAGAAAAGTGAGTCAGCGACTTTTTCGGGTGTTATTGGAGGCTAATGGAGACTGACGTGAAAGCACATAAAGCTGCACTGCTGTAAACCCCATCCCGTGTCCCAAAGCACTCGCCGGTGTACTGTTGAAATAAGCATCCCTGCCGAAGAGGGTTACATGGTTTCACGACAGGGATACTTATTTCAACACCACACCGGGCCTTGCCCAGACGTCCCAAACAGCTTTTTATCTATTTTGCTGTGCACCACATGCCAAGTCAGGCAAATGGTGGCAGGATGTTACAGAGTCTGTGACTTCTTGTGCAGCCAAAGACGTCAATATCGTCTGTGATATCGTAGAAGAATTATCGTGATATAATTTTTTCACCCACCCCTGACTCAGCACTAATTGTACCTTTTGATTTCTTTTTTTTTTTTTTTAACCAGTTTAGTCATCCACAGATCTGGCTTCTTTAATCTACTTCAACACTACATACCTTTATCTTGCACCTCCTTGGAACATTTCTCACTAGCCGCCTCTCGTTCTATCCTTTCAATTTCAGCAAGGGCATCAAGTTCTGCTTCATCGTAAGGAGAACTGGGAGGCTGAAGACCACCGGCACTGCTTGCTTGCTGGGGTATTTGCTGTTGTAGCCTGGCTGCTATATTTTGCTGGAGAACAGGAACGTGTTGAAAGCCCAGCTCTGCCTCAATATTGTCCGAGTTCTGATCCATCCCTGGCACAACATCACCTGAGAAATTAAAATATGCACAGGACTGTATTTCAAAGGCCTTTTTTATGTTCCAAAGATATTTCTTTGCAGTGTACACCAGTGTTAAGTACTGTAAATTCATTAAATTACTGTGAAACTGATTCACAACTAAAAAATAATAATTGGAAAAATAAAAAAGATCGGGAGATCCTTCTATGACAGAGTTGATCCAAAGTCTTACCTGGTGGGTCTGATTCATTTGACTTGACTCTGGACAGCTTGAGGGTGAGTTTTGTAGAGTCCTTATTTGGTGAGCTGACAATGTCATACATATCTTTCTCCTCTTTAACTGCAGGGGTTTTCTTCCGTTGCTGAAGTTGTTGCTTCTGGTCAGGTCCTCCTTCCCTTGGCGATGGTGCATAAGGAGGCGGTGACTGGAGAATCAGTGGGGGGCGAGAACCCGCTATGAGGCAGCAACACCAAGTAGAGAAGATCAAAGTTATTAGAAAATCATCCTTAAAAAGAAACAGGGAACATAGATAAATAAATAACATCACTTTTACAGAGAGATAATGGTCTCAAACTATTCAGGTGGAGTATATTTTAATTCTGAATTTATTTTTAAGCTTGAGGCAACTTTTCCTTCAATTAAAAGAATGTAAGGGTAGGAAGTGCAACGCCTCTATGACTTTTCTGTTCTTACGTTTGGGTGTTCCCTCACTGGATGCTGGAGAGCAGCCTGACTGTGGAGACCTCAGAGGGAAAGAAGGATTCCTCATGGTGGAGTCACCCTCCTGGACATTACAGAGGTTAACATTTATAGCTTTACACTGCATTTTCACCCTTGGTTTCCATTGTATAAACAAGTGGTAGGGTGCAAATAAACTGATTTTGATAGCAATCAATTTATACAATTCAAGATTATAATATTGACATAATTTTGCACAAGCACTTATATACAAAACGCAAAAGTTTGTATATAATGGGAGGGTGTTGAAAATTAAAACAAAACACCAAAACAACTCATTCCCAAATACTAGTATGAAATATATCAGAAGTTAAAACATGATACGCTTATAAACACCAAAACAAAATTGATATAACGCATATATAACCACTACTGATAGTTCCCCACTTTCTCGGTAAGGAGCGATAGTGGGGACAGCATATGAATGCCCTTTCCTATTCAAAAGAACTTCCCAATTGTAAGTAACTGTAGTCTTTAATAGTAGTAATTCATAATTTAGTGTTAAATTTTGTGCTTTGATCAGGCAGCAAATGCACAATGTTTTCACAATAGTTTATCGTCATACCTCACTGCCAAGTCGTTGCACAATATTCAGGTATTCCTCAGTACCATGCCTGTCCGAATGGTGATTGGGAGCATTGGCCATCTGCCCCGACACTTTGCCCTCATGGATGTTTCGTATCCCACCAGGCACCATTGGGCTGGCCACAGACACTGGAAAATTAAAGAACATGGACATTAATTTAATTTAGGGGGCTGCACAGTGGTGTGGTGGTTAGCACTGCAGCCTCACAGCAAGAAGGCTGCTGGTTCGCGCCTCAGCTGGGGAGGGGTTCAATCTGTGACCTTTCTGTGTGGAGTTTGCATGTTCTCCCTGTGTATGTGTGGGTTCTCTCCGGTTACTCCGGCATCCTCCCACTGTCCAAAAAGGTGAATTGGTCACTCTAAATTCTCCCTAGGAGTGAGTGTGAATGGTTGTTTGTCTCTCTGTGTTGGCCCTGCGACAGACTGGCGACCTGTCCAGGGAGGGTACACGCTCTCGCCTGTTAATAGCTGTGATAGGCTCCAGCCACCCCGTGACCCTGAATTGGATAAGCGGTACAGAAAATGGATGGACGGACATTAATTTAAAAACAATCCACCCGTCAATTTATTTCAAAATGAATGATAATTACCAAACAAAAATACGGCAGATTCACTTTTGCCCTCCAAACTCTGCTTATTAAGAGATTGTATTCCTTACTGGTTTACTGTTAAAAGTTCATTGTTAAATTTCCCAATGATTTTCAAAGAGCTCAAAAGAGCTTTAGTGAGACACAACAGAACAGTAAGTGCATAATCATAACTAAACAAAAAAATTCAATACACTACCCTTAGCACAAATATATACTGTATATCTTTTAAATTATTACTGATAAGTTATTTCTGCCTGTTTAGATGGGAAACAGACATCTATAAATGACCACTTGGATTAAGCAAATTTGTTCTTATGATTGCTCATCTACTTAAACGCTGAAAAAAGAAACTTCATGAGCACATCCAGGCAGGATCTCTAAATGAAAAGCTTTAATATTTCAATCAATTCTATTAAAATTTTGGAACCAAAATGATCAAAGCTTAAAAAAAGTATTGTACAGTTTATCATGTTTGGAGGACAGTTATTTATTACACAGAACAATGCCCATTATTTAAAACCACACCAAATGAAAGATTACATTATAATGACAAAAGATAATGTTGTAAACATAACAGTAAATCTTTGACAGTGAAATCCACCAGAAATCCACCAGCATAAAACTGTATAAAAATATATTCTTAAATTACAAATCCACACATACAATATCAAATTCATTAGCCAGATACCACAGTGATGAAAAAGCAATAGCTTAGTATTGATTGATAATGTCAACCCTTTTGAACATATGGGCAACTTGTGTAATAATCAAAGCCCCCTTGTGAGTTTAATAACTTTTTTAGTAACAATTATCCGAATTAACTTTTACATATCTTATCCATTTCCTACTTATACAGCCCTTTTGTATGTCCTTGGATTTCCCATTTGGAACTACACACAAAGGTTTCTTCAAACAATAACAGAAATCCTGTAATTCTTTAAAAAATTTAATAACTTCCTGTTTGAAGTGTTGAATCAAAACTTACATGAATGGTGGCTTTGCAATATGAGTAATTTTTTCTATTGACCAGAGCAGCTAAACTAAAACAACACCACCTACAAAACCATTTTTTAAAAGATAGTCAATGATTTGGTTTTGTGATATGAACTGATCACAGGTTTTAATGCTCTATTATAATTAATGTTTAGCTAAATAAACTGACCAGAGATTTCGGCACGTCAGAAACTCCACAAGTCTAATATTTTAAATACATTAAAGGCCATCTTTTCAGATGAGGGAATCTTTACAGAATGTGTCCTAAACAACTAAATACTGATCATAAGTATGTTCAAATATGTTAGCTAACTTTAAAAACTGATAAAAGCAAACGTGTTCAAACATACTTTGATTACCTGGTGATATGTACCAATTATAAAGTCTGAAACTTTGTTATTTCTATGAACTACAAAGACCCTCATGCAAAAAAGGATGGACTGATCCGCATTTCAGACCAGTTAATCTCAAAATGAAGTCTCACTCACCTTGTTGTATTTGTTGGTGTTGGTTGTAGCTGGGGGGTTGTTGGTGTGGATACTGCTGTATGTAACCAGGTGCAGGGCTCTGCGGAGTGTAGGGACTGGGTACTGGACTATTCTGTTGGCCCATGTACCGACTACTGGAACCTGTCTGCGGTGCCACAAATCGACTGTACGAAATTATATACACAAGGAGCAGAGAAAACTTCATGAAGAAAATGTGAAATCAATATGATCATTCAAGCAAATATATTGTAGGTTATGCAATGTTTAAACAATTGTCCCAAAAATCTCACTTTTGAAGCTCTGTAGCAATGCAGTCACATTAATCTTGTAATGTCACTCACCTCGATGGATTAGGAGAAATTGCAGCTGGCTGGAAGTTTGTAGACTGGGCAGGGCTATGCATGGAGTTTTGGGTTATCTTGAACGGTGGTACCATTGGCTGCTGCATAACATCTGATTAAAGAAGTACATTGGTTTTCAGTAATTTCCAACGCAAATTTGTTTTTATATATAAAAAATGTTTTTTTGTCATCAACCACAACACCAAATTCTCATGTTGGACAGCTATTTCTCAACATACTTTTCTCCCTGAAAATGCCAGGGTTCCTGGCCAGCATGGTCTGCAGCAACAGTGGTGCATCTCCCTCTGGCTCATCACTACCCAGGTTGTCCTTCAGCTCTCTGAAAACACACATAAAAGTAATTACAAAGTATTTACAGAAAGATAAGCTAGAACAAAAGCTAATAGAAATATGCTGGATTTAAAGGCTGTTTTATTTTGATGTTGTGATTTACACAGATTTTAAAGTTAATTTTACTGGTTTTAGGTTAATAGACACTCATGGTATATATCATTGCTTTCCTTAAATTGAACTAATGTAATCCAATAAAACAGACCACATGCAATAAAATTTCATTTGGATGTCACATATAAAAGTAATACATTGAAGTAAAATAGGATTAGCGATCATTTTGGTAGACTTGCACAATACTTGATTTCTATGGAAGATACTGACATTTAAGGAGTTCGCCTCTGAGGAAAAGCTATAGTATTTAATTCTGGTAACAGTATCAAGATTTACATGTATTTTCTTTTTTTTGTCATATTTAATAATAGTAATGCTGTTGCATGTTCAAAAGTCAGCGATGGTATCTGTTCTATTATTACTCCAATTTACTATCAAATTATAATGGAAACCTTTCCGACATTCTGATCAACAAACCACAATCCTGCCGAACAATTATCTATTCACTCACATGTGCTCTGTAGAGACCTGGTTTAGGCCATGGGCTAGCTGGGAGGCCAGATTCTCATCTCGACAGCCCAGCAGACAGGTAACTTCCTCCGCAATCCTCCCATTGAATAAGAGGCTCTTAGTGGTGGTGGCAGGTAGAGGGGAAGGAAGGGGCAGCTGGTTCAACACTAGGATGAGAACAGAGTTTTGTTTTTATTGTTTGTTTTTTTGTAAGACAGACTGAGGGTAGGTTAAGAAATAAAAGTGAGAGAGATAACGATTTAGAAAAAAGGTTAAGCAGCACAGGACATGTGGTTGCAGAAAAGAAGGGTAAGCGGACACTAAAGAGCTTAAAATCAAAACTATTATTTACAATTTACACTGTGATAGTGTGTTTAGAACACAATTGTATGACACTCACAGTCTGTGAGGCTAGCGATCCCAGCAAGAGTGGTGATGGGAACATGAGGCATATCCCCATTCATACTGAAGGTGAGGGTGGGGGAGTGTGTTGATACACAGGTAGATCAGGGGGTCGATGGACGACACCCGTCCTCACATCTCCTAGCACCTTGAAGAGAACATCATTAATGAGAGAGGAAGACCAAAATATAATTAGTGATAGCAGAAGCTCAGAGATTAAGATAAAAGTAAAGTTTGCTACAAAATGTAGAAAGAGAAAGAAGCTACTTTTTTTAAAGAAGTTTTTACTTGTCAATGCTTTTCAGGCACTTTTAAAAACAGACGTGTACACTGGTGGTCTTTATGTTGATCATCATTATTTGCACACAACATACAGAAGTCCTACTACATTTTGTCTGTCAACACAAAATGTGATGCTCATCACTTCATTACTGAACTAGAACTAACGCAATATAATTGCATGTTTCATTATATCAATAGTCACACAACACTGATCTATAAGTGGGGGTACTTCTGAGGCCTCTATATTCAATACAAACAAGCTATTCAAGAGATCTAAATATGTAAGTAATGAATTAGAAATTAATTCAATTTAGAGTTGAAAGGTTATAGAAGCCAAGGCATGTTTGAACATCTCAGTAAAGATATGGCTTTATACTGATACATGCTTATATTTATTATCAAACATTCAAAAGTTAGTCAGTGTTTCACCCTGTGATTGTTATTACAAGTCACTCAAGTGTAATGACAGAATAATAAGTTCTTGGGTCTCTTACACACATTTTGATGGTTACCATGTACATATATTACAAAACAGATGGAAATGCAACCACATTATACTAGCTTTTAAAAGTTTAGCAGAGTAGGTTAAACAAAAGCATTGTCTATAAACTCATGTAAAACTACTGGTGCAGCAAGTTTCCAAATGCTGCACAGCATTTGTGATAATGTATTCTGATAAACAGACTAAAAAAGTATGCTCATCTTATTTACAGGTAAGATCTATGCATGCATGGGTATATAACACATAATTGAAGGCTGAATTTAACACATCATATATAGCCCTAATTAATACTGTCAGTATCATCCAGCTGCATAGGTGGTCACATACAGCATAAAAATAATTTGTGTATGCATGTGTACTACAATAAGCACACTACCCTGCATATATTTTAAAACTATAGGGCTTTTAGGTCACATCTTACTATGACAGATCTGCAAAAATTAGCCCCAGTTGTTACACTTGTCATATTTTTTTGCTTGTAATATACATTTGACCTATCAGGTAAAACTGTGCAGAAAGTGAGACTGAACAGGGGAAAGTAAGCTGCAATTTTGAGATTTATTAGGAATCTTTTACAGGCTTTTGTGTTGTGAACATTATTCTGCAAGAAGCAAAATTCTAACTCTTACATTAGACAACAGAATCAAAATAGCATGCACTAATCAACCCAATGAACTGAAAGTAATGTCAATAATGACAAGTCAATGACAATATAAATATCTTAAACCATTATAATAATACCTTTTTGAAGAACTCTGTGCAGTCTCTGGTGGACTCAATGACATTTCAGATAAAAACTCCTACACCTTCAATCTGCTGAAAGAGAACATGGCTCCACATCAGACTTTGTGGCATGAAACTGCATTTCATTTTTATTTGGCAATTGCAAGCCCAGAAGAAGCCAAAATAACAACCTGATAATGCCAGAGATAGTAACACATACTCACTGTCACACATGCAATTCTTATTTGCAATGACCCAATTCTTACTGCTACTCAATTTTCAAAACAAGAAAAGCTAAAAGTGTACAGCACTGTCAAAGTCAACTTGGATCTTGAATAACTCCGAAGAAAAAGCAACAGCTTGTTCTGTCTTAAGAAACTTTTGCATTTCACTGGAGCCATGCAAATGTGTAAACACAATGTTTCAACCCAAACAACCATGGGACGGGAGCGTGCGATCGTTGAGCTTACATGCCTATATGGTATTGAAAGTTATTCTGCACGTCGTAACTGTTGCGGCGGATCAACAAATTCACAATACAAACAACGTAGTAACAAGAGGTAGCGTTAGCATGCTCAGCTTGTGCAGTTTTCCTCTGCACGCAGGGGCTTGGCTCTTGGCTGACAGCTGTGAGAATGACAGGCAGGAGGCAGCACAAAGGAACAGATGCACTGTGATGGTGGCGGCAGTAGTGGGGGGCTGCATCCTCCAAAAGCAAACAGCCACCATACGCATTTTGCAAACAGAGTAGATGGAAACCGAACTCTGCCATTGTCGCTCACAACAATAATAAGCCCACCAAACTCCAGCAGTACAGTAAGTATATCTCAGGTAAAGTAGGTTGTACTCAGTCAAAACATTTCCACACAGGCTTGTAACCAAAACCAACACTGTCCTTGCCAACGACTTCAGTAAATCAAAACACATTGTATCATGCCAATTAGCCTATAATATTGATAATCCTATGGTACAGTTGACATTAGCATCCATATCAACGTCTATCTTAACTGAACTGCGGTGCTGCAGCTAGAGTACAAGCAAAAAAAACAACACCGCAAATGTGCTGAGAAGTTGTTGACTGCTTGGCTCTAACGAGCTAACGACGTAGCTACAATTAAGTTAAAAAAAAAACACTTTTGACAACAGCCCAACGTTTGCAAACAACAGTAGTCATGTTTTATTAGCTAGCTAGTTATGCTAACTAGCTCTAACAATTATTCGTTAGCATATAACGCTTCTGCTTGCTCAAATAAAGGAAACCCAATTCAATATACAAGGAAGCACTTGTTTGGGTTAATGAATACTAGTCAATTTCCATTGGGCTCAGAAAACAAGTGTTGGGTTTGGGAGTGCATGTACAGATCACGGTACGAATTGCAATTCTGTGGCAACGGCCCAATCCTCGGGCTCGACAAATGACATCCAGTTGAGGCCGTGCGCCGAGGCAGAGCAAAAACACACCTAGCTAGCTTTGCTGCTAGTTCGTTAGCTTCCGTTACCTCCCGGTCAACGGTTAAAAACGCCGTAGGTGGTCTTGTAGTATAGCTTTAATCAACGTTTTTATAATAGCTGCAATTTTAAAATTAATATTTAAAACACATCTATGCAACTATATTTACCTTCGGATGTTGCGTTCAAAGGGAGGGGAATGTTTCAGCTTGGTTTGTGTCCGTGTCCGTATCTCTAGCTCCCCCTTTCTTCTCTCTCGCAGCTCCTCCAGAAGGAACTCAACTGGCTCGCCAGCTAGCTGATGAGCTAGCTTGGTAGCTATCAACAATAATCCGGGTCGGACTGATTCGTTCTTCTTCCGTCACTCAAGGGTGAATGTTTCAACGTAAATTCATGGGGAAACATTCGTTCTTCGGAGTTTTAGTCGGTCTGTGCCGACATAAACAATGTTTTCAGCCAATTTCGACAATAAATGAGAAATATGACGATTGTTGCGATGATCAAGAGGCTCTCCTCTCGTAGAACAAAATGCCGACCGGAAGTTCTGTCGTCTGACTGACCAAAGATCTCTGGAGTGACTCCCTCCATCGGCGCCAAACAAAATGCCATGCAACGTTACGTATTTGAGACGCTAGGGGGCATTGTAAGATAAATTTAGGCACACTAAATTTAGAAACTGCTATATATTTTTTTCTTTCTTTACATGAAACAAACTTGTACTTGAAGCTGTACTTGAAATTAACTTGCACTCACTAACATAGGCTAAATATTCTGTTAGAAAAATATCACTGTTAAATTCAGTCTCCTTGTGTGCTTTTTACACTAACAACACATGTTTAAGGTAGTAGAAAAATAAAAACAAAACGCCAAAAAAAGGACCAGAAATTGATAATATCTCAGCTAATTAGTCAGTTAACAGGTCAGTAGCATGATAATGTATTTTTTTTTTTTTAGGCAAGGCAAGTTTATTTGTATAGCACAATTCATGTTACAAAACAATTCAATGTGCTTTACATAAAACATTAA
>JAPMNP010661973.1:0-11698 GCA_029874935.1 Atherina boyeri | reverse complement strand
CTAAATCTTGAAAATTTCTTTAGCCTATAGATATTGAAATTTAGCACATGACGTGAAATTTGAATGGTTAAATCACACCAAGCTCGATCAACGAAGGCGCCCTGCATTCAGAATCCAATTAAAAACAATATACCTGATCAAAAACCGGTTTAAGGCTGCAGTTTATCAAAGGCAACCATCGAAGAGCTAATGGATAAAGTGACATCTGACCTGACAGCACTACTCTATCAAACTGAGCTCATTATTGTCCCATTCACAAACCCACTGATAAGGCTGGAGAGCTTGTCCAGTCCCGGAGCTTTGCTTTGTCAACAAATCCGCAGACAGAGTGGCTCTTAAACTTTTCTAACTTTCAACCAAACGGGAATCAGTTCCAGTCGGACCTGTCAGTCACTGATGAGCTGAGTTCACATACAAGTGTCCTTTGCTTCATTGATAGATGTTACTGGTATGTTTTTTTTTTTTTTTTTAAACGTTATTAGGCCAATTGATAAAGGATAAACGATTCGGTCTGTTTTAATGTCACTGGCCAGAGGAGAAATAGTTCTGAGGACCGAGGAGCTGAAGGAGCATCTCTGCGCTGATAAGAGAAGCTGCAGACAGAGAGGAGACAGCTCAACAGATCAGATAATGAGTTCGTGTGCTCGTGTGTGTGAAAGAGATGTGAAAACAAATCCTATTGATTTTGTCTGTGAAGGCTAATATTTTGAAAGAAAAGTGCAAATCAATCACGTTTTACCACATGACAAACGGTTGCATTTAATAAATGAATGAATGAATGGAAAATTATTTATAAATGAATGAATAAATGTTTCCTATAATTCAGTTATCAAAACTTCCTGGTTTGTTCTCTCTGAGTGATACCTGTCAGTTCATTATCGTCTACACCAATAGATCAATACCTCTAAAACATCGGTTTATGTTGTGGCAGGTGGAGGTGAAGCTGGTTGACCTATTTTATATAAAGGGACCAAATTAAAGCTGAGGGAAGTGATATAATCAGCGTTAGGGGAAATAACTATCTCTGAAATATCTACAGAATTATCTCTGCTAAACCAATATACGTTTTCAGATTTTTTTTTTCTCACAAGTCTAAATAAAATCTTTCGAACTTTTTATTGTACTAAAGAACTTGAACATTATTGTTAATGGAAGCATGTCATTAAAGTAAAAAGGACATTTTGTGCAGCTGTTAACAGCATCTTAAATCTGAAACATTGTGGGGTATTTGAAAAAATAAAGATAATCCCCTGTGTAAATCACCTTAGAATAAAATAAAATAGATACAAATGAAAACTGAGTTTAGAAACAGCATGTTAGAAAATATGACGCCTGTAACAACTTCCAAAACGGATTACTTGGTTCAAATAGTTTGACAGTCTACAACCGGTGGGAAAGCCCTGTATGAATTCTAAAAAAAAAAAAAAAAAAAGTACAAGGTTAAATAGGAGATATACACTCTTTAAATCCCAAGTCCATTGGTTAGAAAAAGAAATAGAAAGAAAGAAAGAAAAAGAAAAAGCTTGAGTATACGCATGACTGTGCTTATAGAGAAACAGGAAGGGACAAACATGAGTTGGATTTTTTCCGTTTTTAAGGGACCTGAAATACTGTTATGATGAGGGTCTATTTGAATAGAGAATGACGTGAGTCTGGCCATCAGTGAAAGAGCCATTATGGCTTACCGAAGAAGGTTTTAAGTCATGTTGTGGTTCCACCTGCTCCAGACAGGCAGATATGCCTTTGGCTATATACAAGCCTTCAAATGCCACTCTGATAATCTGGTGTTTATGATGACTGCTGAGATGGTTTACAAATCCAGCGGTCCCTCTGCCTAATCTTAAACTCTCCATCTGCTAAATCAGCCTAAAAACAAGCTTGATTTTGCAGTTATGAGCTGAAAGAAGATGACACATAACAGTCAAAGGTGCGTAATCTTCCCCTTTCAAAACAAATCTGTTAGCGAACAGCTCGGGATGCTACAGAATGTGCTGTTGGGAGTGATCTCCAAAGACTTACTGTAAGTGATTTTAAAGCTCCCTCTAGTGGAAGAAAAGCATCATCATTTTTAGAGATGAAAAATGGGAACCATTGGAAAGTGTAATGTTAACCCCCTCGATCTAGTCCAAAAAAGGAGTAATTTTTTTGTTTGTTTTTGTTTGTTTATTTTGTGCAGTCCTTTGATTGTAAAACAGTAGAATAGCAATATGCAAGAGATTGGTGTGATCCCAGAAATGTCATGTCTCAGACACGATTCAGGGCTTCATCACCGGAGACTTATAGATTGTGCATTGTCATCACTAGGAAGGCCAGACAATGAAGCTATAAAAGTTTTATCAACACTCTGACTCCCTTAATCTTGTGCCAACAACATGGCAGTGGGTGTACCATGATTAGGCATGTGCTTCAGTTTGTGACATTTCACTTAGCGGGAAGAATGGATGCAATTAGATCAAAATAAGTCCGACAAATTGATGTTTCATTTGACCGGACTACTTTTTTTCCACATTGAATTTGTGATTCGTCCAATCCAGTGGATGCAATTTAAATGTTTTTTTAATGACCCTCATGATTCCCTGACCTAAAAATCATCCAAAATCTTGTGAGCAAAGCAACCTTTAATGAAGAGCATATGCAGGGTACCCTCATAATCCCACAAAACAGGCTCTACAATCAGAGAAAGTCGCACCAGAAATGACACTAAAAGCATTTACAAGCCACAGGGAAGCACAGACCAAACAGACCAGACACTGAATTATATATATACTGTATATAGTGCACAAGACGACATGTCTCTGTGCAATAACCACATGTGGGACACAGTATAAAACGACTGATGCTTAAGAGATACCAGGACAGAAGTCTGAAATATCTACTGTTTGGTTCCAACAAAGAATCTCTACTCGTCATCTCAGACAATGAAGTAGCAAAAGACTGATGGCACAACAACCTTCAGTGGCTCAAAGAAAACATTGTCACCACATAGATTGTACTGTGGAAGACAAATGCCTTCCTAGGCTAAAAGGTCGGAGGCTCTGTAATGTCACGTCTGGTACACAACTATGCAGCAACATATCTGCTCACTGAATGCTTACAGCACAATAAATGAAAAGTAAAAAGGAAATGCCACTGATTTCAACATAGATCAAGCATGTAGATTGTCACAGAATAAAGCGCATGGATGACAGTATTGGTAGATGTTTAGCCATTTNGTGCTGACTCTCACTGCTGACTTTGTTTATCCTCATGTCATCATTGTGACTGCATGAGATTTTTTTATCCAGCCAAGTGAGTTACAGTAGTTTTTGAGAAAAATCAAACATGCATTAGATGTTTGTTTGTTTTTGTGATATGTGCATGGCCTACTATTCAAAAAGCATACACTTTGTTGAAGGATTTAAGATTTCCCTTTTTTTCTTCGAACTTTGTCACTTTTTCTGCATTGAGTGGGATCCAAATTACAAACATGAGCGGTTTTAAAAGAGAGACGGAAAAAACTGTGTCTAGACTTCCGTATAAAGTCTTTGTGCTCAGAGGTCAACATACCTGAGCAGACAAACAGTCGCAGACTGGGTCAGGGTAAAACATTTCATACTGATGATCTTAATACTGTGTTGACAAGACAACAGGTAACAGTGAAGAGGAACCTCAGTAGATTTAAACAGATACACGAGGCATGCTGCATTGGAGTGAGAATGGTTTATATAGTTAGATTAAAAAATTATACTGTATTGCACATAATTTACATTAGGCTACTCTTCGTGTTTCAAATATGAAAAAAATAAAACTTGATTGTTGCATTTCCATCTCACGAAAGCAGCGATGATACAAAACCTTAACAGTGTCAAACTGGCTTATGGTTGGTGCAGGGAAGCTGGAGTCAGTGGGACCAGAGGGTGTACAGGGGGTCATGTTTATCATGCCCACATTCATGCATTAACTAATGAAGCATGAAATCCCAGAGCAACACAGACATTTCTAGTAAACACCTCAGCAGCAGGAGAAAGGTCAGGCTGGACCACAGAGAACAACAAATAAACAGCCACCGGACAATGAGTGTGTCAATTCAGGAGCCGGCCTAAATGTGTCGAACTCATTAGTGCCCCTGGAGGTTTGACCACCCACTCTGACCCCCCCTTTGCCTTCCCACTGCAGACAGAGTTGTCTCCCTGAGGCTACTGCACTGAGCTGAGGCTGGGTTGAGGATTAAGACATAAATCCATTTAACTGCCATGGCACCATATACTCAAATAATATTTGTGCCTTGGGCAGGAGGTTTGGTCTTTCTCAATGAACTCAGCATTGCAGCATAGAAAGAATCAAGCTCTTAGATTTGTTGGAAAATTGCAAATATTCAGGTTGTGAGCTTACATTATTCAAATCTATTTTTGTATTTTGTGTACAGGTATTCTATCAATTGATCACGGAGTATAAAAATGCAGGGTTAAATGTAATGTTAAATATACTGTAAATGATCATAAAGTTAATTGAACTAATTCTTAGAGCTGTCATAGAGCGTGATATACAAAATGGAAGTTTAATCATGATCATTTAATTGTGGACTGGAATGTGATGGTAACAATTTTTTCATAGATATCACAAACTTTCCTTAGTTGATTACTTACGTTAACACAGTTCATTTTTCTAGTATAAGTTTTGTAGAATTTCATGTTTGCATATCCTAATTAGGTATTTTGTGAATAAATATGTATTGTTTGCATACTTTTCTGAACAGAAATCTGAACACTGGAAGAATCCAGCGGTGCCTCCTTTTGTCAACACATCAATATCAAAGGTTTTTACAAAACAGCTTTTGCATTTCTTTTTTTTGTCATATAATGTATTTGTGAAAATACTGTCAATAGCAATAGAAAATCTTTATTTTGACTTTTGCTCATATACAGTATACAAAGAATTCAGGTTAAAATATATATACAAACAAACATCTTGGAAAAACCTTAAAAAAAGAGGTAGGAATTGAAAATTTGGTAAGTGATGGTGTTACTGGAGTGGGTATTGTGGTTAAAATAATGTAAATTAATTATTTAGATGTGGATTGTAAATTAGAAAGCACATATCACAATGAAACATCTCTGCTTTATAAACAAAATAAGAACTATTCTCTGTATTACCTTTCAGAAAATATGTGTTATCTGTTCAGTGTGTCCTGGTTTGCCCAAGTGTCTAATAAGATATATATATAAAAAAACAATATCTAGCTTTATCTAAATTTTGGCAATTTAATTTTCATTAGAAAGAAATTATATGTTCAGTAAGGGCAAAATGACCCGGAATCAGCCGAAAATCACAAAAATGGACAAATACTTGTTTTTGACTTGTGTCTCCTCTTCAAAGAATATATTACATCATGACTAAGTGTCATTTTAAAAACAATGTTTCCTCTTATGATTTCTCTCAAGTTGATCTCAGGAGGCAAACAAAATAAAAGCTAGTTCATGACTTAAGACCCACCTCCTTCACTTCAGTCTGGATAAACCCTCCCCTACACTTTATAAATTCAGACCTTGTGAGTGTGTGAGGAGACACACTGCTTCAGCCATCTTGCAGCTTTTCAATACTGAGATAACCTCCAGTTTCTCAGTTACTGGATGGAGATGTCTGACACAGTCAAACCGGTGACGTCTTTCCTCATTGAGGACATCCTTTCCAGTAAGGATAGCACAAGATTAAATGGTAAATGCTGCTCGCTGAAGAAGGAAAAATACTTCCAGTGGAGGGAGGAATCTGAAAAGTTGTCAGCACAACTCTGTCAACAGGATTCAGCATTTGGAGTGCAGACAGGTGAGCTTCTGCTGGGCTGAAATAGTAGGAATACAAGTGAGAGAAAGACAGTTAGCTTGTGTATTTTTCACATTGATTGGTATTGGTTTAGATGTAAAATTTGGGATGAATGTTTTAATTACAAGATATCTTTATTGTGGTATGTTGTAACAATACATTGTGAGGAAAATATACTTTTAGAAGATTAAAAAAGATTCAGAGAATATCTTATTTCTTTGTGGTAGTCTACCTTACAATGACCCTCAAACTATTGGAGTGATATTCTGGCTATAACACCAATAGATTACCTGGATAATGACCTGGCTGTCCTATATTTTACAGAGTCTCTGGAAGCATCCTGTGCCAGCTCATCAGAGTCAAGTTTTTCTTCCAGTGGGAAACAGAAGCGCTCCAGGGCTGCATTTACACATCTTCAAGTGCTTGAACTGGAGAAGAAATTCAATCACCAGAAATACCTGTCTGCCCCAGAGAGGGCACACCTGGCCAACACCTTAAGACTGACTGAAACCCAGGTGAAAATCTGGTTTCAGAACAGGCGGTACAAAACCAAACGAAAGCAGCAGACATCAGAATTCTGTAAGGATGTGTACAAAGCAGAGGGACTGGGCTTGAGAGAGGATTTGGTCAGATCATCACTAATTACCTCCTTCTGCAAAGCTTATCAATACAGACCGTACCTATGGGACTACAGTGGTGCCTGGGGCCAAATGTTATGGTGAAAATGAACCATGATTAGTAATGAACCAGTGCTTGACTCTCATGTTCTATGTTTGAACCATTAAATGACATAGATTTTTAATTCAGTGTATGATACTGTGTTAATTTCAGTCTGTCTGACTGTCTTTACTAAAAGAAAAAAATGTTAACCAAAAAATCATGCCGATGTTTGGACATGAGAGTTTGTGCAAGGAACCATCACATCACTGAATGAAGTCACGGCATTGTTGATTTATTCTTTAATAAATTATTGATGACACAGTTTACTTATGTTTGAAGATCTGTGGAGAAATCCTTAGCATCTTTTTGGATTATTTGCCACAAAAAATTGCTTAATTCTACAGTATGTGTAAAAGTGAATGCTACAGGATACAGACTAAAGACACATTTTGCAGTGCATCACAGTTAAGTGAAATAAAACTATATATATAGTATATATATATATATAATATATCAAGTGTAACTTACCTGTGTACATGCAGCTGTAGTTGAATTCATGAGGTAGCGACACTGATCTGACACTTTGGATGTTCTACTGGAAACAGCTAAGCTATCTCTGCATAAAGTTAAACTCGATGACTGCACTGAGATAGGCATGATGTTGTCAATGAGGGTAAAAGAATGAGACCTGATTCCTTTAAAGAGCCACTGATCTGATTACATGAAGATAAACAGCTTTTCAGTTTTTAAAAGATGACATCACGAGGAGATCAACTGTATGAAATCAGACACAAGGTCCTATGTGAGTCTGTCAAGGAATTTGGTTTAAACTAAAAATTAAAGACGGCTCAGATTTATAAGTTAAAAAAACATACAGAAAAACAATAAGAGGACAGAAAAAGATCCAAAAGGGGAAACTACATGCTGAATCAGTACAAATTAACAAGACACGACTCTCAGATATCATCCCAAAAGAAACATTTGTTTGGAACCCATGCCCAAACATCGGGACACCGAATCGAAGATACAAAGGCTGGTTTAAGTACATCACGGTTTAAATCACTGACAAACTATGTAGTGGCAGACGTCCAGACGATAAGGAGATACCAGATTTGCTTTTGCCACTGAGGCATGAAGCAGTGCAGCCGTCATGTGGCTCACCTCATTAATGTAATGGTGACAGCAGAGTATAGTACAACAGAACCTGTTTGCTAAGATATGTGCCATAGGTTCTATAGATAGTAGCAACGTACCTTTTGTTCTTCAGATTAGGTGCTGGTGTAAATTTCATTTTAAAGAAAAACACATACTTACTTTAAAAAGCGAAGTTTAATTTTTCTTCTAATTCTAGTCATTTGGATGCAATCCCAGAGACGGGGCTTTTATTGGTCTACTGCAGGTGTCTGCCATTGCTTTTCTTTGTCTATGCTGTCAGACATCCGCTGTTGTGTAACTGACCTGCAGACAACATACAGAAAGATATGACTGTTTTATTTATAATATTCATGTTTTGGGGTATAGTGTGTTTTTGTTATCACATCATCTCCTTTATGTGAACTTTCAAGCAGAGTTTGCTGCTCCTTCATCACAGGACTAAACCTTCAGGTTTAGAGGGGTTTAATGCTGTCTATGAATATATGTTTGATAGTGCGATATATTGTGCTTTACTCTAAAAATGAGATTTTGTTCTGGATCTGACCAGACCCACCACCAGGCCCATCCCTCTATGTAAGTCAAAGACTATTTAAAAATCTAAGTAAGATCTATAGATGACATCTCTTTGCAAGAAAAATAATCTAGGGCAAAGTACTGAGCCTCAAGTGGATAAAAGCAAAGGACAACACAGAACGTGATTAAAGTTAAAGTATATTGCTAAGTGTACCTGATCACACAAGATATTCATTGATCTGAAATCATGAAATCATTCTATTGTTACGGTCAGAGTGTGTTTCAACATGAGGCTATGATATATGAATGAGCTGCATAAGAATAGAGCCAAAAATGTATTTGAAACTTTTAAAGAGCAAACATCACAAAAGGGGGGGGGGAAAGAATTCCAACATGGAAATTTAAGGGAGAATTAACATAATACAAAAGATGGGGGTTGTATAACATGATGTGTCAAATCACATGATGCATCTTTCAACTTCACAGTGAAATACACGGTACATGAAGTTTTTCTAGAGCACTTTTACAATATTGATTTAATTCATATTCAACAGCTGATTGTAACCAATTAATGAGATGCTCGACCAAAAAGAAGAAAAATTGTTCACTAGTGAGGGTACAGAACTAGAAAAACACCATCCAATCATTTGACAGTCCTGTCTGAAATGATTGAATGGTGACATGTCAATCAAAAACAGTTGCCATTGGTTCCTCCCCCTCCCCCAGATGCGTCCAAGCATTGTGCGTTCCTGTACTCTGGAGGCGTGGTTTCGGGGAGAAGTCTTAAGAAAGGGGTTTGGGCTGCTGAATTGCATATTTTCAAAATTTCGCTTGCTCAAGCTGTTTTTCCAGAAACATGGACCCTACCTTTTTCCCTACCCTAACATTTTCTATGTCAAACAAACTTAAAATTATTCACAATAAAGCCACACCAAAAAATGATAACAAATAATGAAATAAAATGAATTTGCCAATAGAGACTAACCACCACTGTGCAAATATGAATGATGTATTTTAAAATGTACTTTTCTTTAGAATATACAGATATCTATATACAAGGTTAGATATATTTCATAAAAATATGCATTGGTTGTACCCATTTCCCATTTATGCTTGAAACATTGTATGCATATAGATTGGATCCCTATAATCACAAATGCCAAACATGAGGGTGTAAAATGTTTTCTTCAGAGAACGTAATCAAACATTTGGTCACACTTTTCCATTGGGAAAGTTTGTCCAAACTTTTGTCTGGTACTGTACATGCAATTCAGGATCAGATATGAGTGTTTCTTGTGTTCCTCACAAATATGTCCCTTTGATTTCATTTGTTGTAAATGATTTAAAAACAGAAAATAAAAAAAATAAAAACAGAAATTGGTGTTTCAAGAAGCCTGGTACGCTTGGATTATTCAGTACAGTCGCTAACACAGCTGATAAGATGGCATGGAGGATTTAGGGCTTTTCATATTTAAGAAGGGCATGTTTGTAGTGGCATAACCAAAGTGTTAGCAGAGGGCTGATGGAATTGATAGAGGGAGATTTGAGGGCTCTCATGCCACTAATCTGTCTAACTGCATGAAGTACCTGCCCTCACAAAAACTTGCAACAAGTGACAAAATATGATCATATTATAATTCTTGTATTTTAGTGTTGATCATCCATCTAAGTTTTCAAACTGTATGGGAATCATTCATCCTCTTCTCCTCAGTCATGCAGCTAAATCATGTTATTTCACTAAAACAAGCAAAGTCGATAAATAGACTGAAATTGCATCATCAGCTTATAAAATGCCTAGTGTTAAACATACTGCAGCATATCTTACCCATTTGAATCTTAATCAAACATGATTCTCAACATTTATCGATTTCCTTAAACTAAAGTGAGTTCTTATCAACAATGGCAGTGGTTGAGCTATTCACTAAGCCCTCAGCATAAACAGGTAATTAGACATGAAGAGGGCAGATAGCATCTGTTATGACGGCACTGAAAACCTGACTGTATCTGTCGGTGTCTCTCAGGCTCTATTTGAGCAAGCTCATCAGATAAGGAAGCTTGTGGAAGGGTGAAGCTGAAGGTTAGGAGAACTATTATTATTTGCCATTGTCATACCTGCACTTCCGCAGGCTCAAGGCGACATGGTACATTGAATCCTAAACACAGAAGACTTAAAACAACATCTCCTTGTCTGTTTCCATCTTGTTCAATCTTCAGGTTTAGGGAGTGTCTGTAAAACTGTCTGTGAGGAACCTGGATTAACTAGATTGGGAAGGTAAATGATGAAGAGGAGTGAGGGGAGTTCATAACACTGCTGTGTTACTGTATCTGTTTTTTAGATCTGAATTTTCTTGTATGAGATATTTTTTTAAAAGTCTTGACACTCAATAGCTAGATTTTCTTCAACTTTTCCTGATTCATTTACTCACTTTTTTGTGATCTGACAGAAATACATTGTGATCAGAGTGGTTGCAGAGACATTATCCTTTTCTTCAAGGTGGTCAATGATGCCTCCAAAAACAACAGATCTTCCTAAAAGATGAGTAGAAAAGCAACCCTGACCACAAAGACATCCATTGTCAGTGCTCCAATATGCCGTGACTGTCTGACAAATTTGTTGGAGTTGATAAGGACGTTTAAAACAGCCCTGATCTTCCCATGGGAAAGCTGGAAAAACTTCCTCGGATCGTGTAACTGGATCCCTCATGTTACGGACCCAGCAGAGCAGCTGCCTTTCTTCTTCCATCAGCAGATACACCACACAGCATCTTACTTGTCCGATGGATAACATTGATTGCGCTGCTGCAAACAGTGTTTATGTGTGTGAAAGAAAAAGAACTGTAAAGAAACGTGGGTGAGACATGCAGACTGAGAAAGAAAAGTAATTTTCCAGTGTTGTTATCTTTGAGATAAAGATATAAAGTGGTAAGACAGTTTACTGCAGATTAAAGTGATTAGAGAAAAGTATGACAAGGACTGAAGACATGGACAAGGGCCATTCATTGTGTGCTTCAGATAAACAACCTACTCATGCAAGAGGGCAAAAACTAAACACTTCAGGGTTACAGCATAAGTGTACGTGTCCTGAGACATGTTGCATTGGGTTAAAGCTCTGCACTGTTTGCAAAAAAAGAATGAATGAATGAAATGGAAAGGAAAAAAATGAATGGAACAGAGAAAAGGGGGGTCACATTAGTTTTTTCTTTTTTTATGTCACTTATTACACTTTATGTGCAAAGGTTTAACGTGATTTATAGTATGTTTCTGAGCTGGTGGAACTGAAAAAATAAGAATATGCTAATGAATGTGCACAGCACAACTTGTGCTGCAGTCAAAAGCAATATCTGACTATTCTAAAGTTATATCCATTCTGCCCGTGGCTTTTACCTTACCTTGAAACTCATTGATATAATACCTGTCAAGTGAATATCTTAGCAAAGCTCAAACAAGATATAAAGATATAAAGAACATTTAGATATTTAAATGTTCTTTATATCAGGTGATTTAAAGGTGCCATATGTAAGAATTATGTCTCATCTTTATTATTAAATGGTGCTGATATGTTACAAGACAT
>JAPMNP010661950.1:0-13579 GCA_029874935.1 Atherina boyeri | reverse complement strand
ACCGATCATCACCAGCTTTTAAATGGGGTCACCTGACCTGTGGATGAACAAAGTCTAAAGTTGTTTGTTTTTTTTCGTTTTTTCTTTTCTTTTTTGATCAAACTCGATGCCAGATGATGCAAGTTCTGTTTTGTTCTTGTGGTGTGTCTATTCTCATTTTATTTTATTTTCTGTTTCCCATGAACAAATCTATGCTTACGTAGCCACATGCCTTGTAACATTGTGTTTTACTTTGTGCAGATACAGTTAAATAATTAAGTACTGTGGTGTTTACATCGTAACCATATTGTAGAGTATCTGTAAAAATGAGAAGAAAAAAAAAAACTGCCTAATGATGCCAATGAAAGATGAACTTATTAACCATGAATTTTTAAGTGCAAGTGAAAAAGAAAAAAATGAAAAAAATAACCAGAAGTGTCTAGAAAGAACGAGAGCAAGTGTGTGCGTGATGACTTTTTTTTCTTTTGGTTGTAGTAGTGCTAATCATGATCCCTGTCACTTTACACTACTACAATATGTTAACACTACATGTATGGGTGCAATTCAGTAATGAAAAGAATAACTTAGAGAAATTTCATCAAAACTATATATTTTTCTACCATATCTGAGTTTTAACCTGGGTGAGCTTCCAGACACTGTGGAGGAGACGTTGAGGGCTTGACGGAGGAACTGGTAGCTTGGGGGGTGGGGGTGGGGGCTGTGATGCTTCGCCGGTGCCATGTGCCACACTTCCTCAAAGCTCAGTGTTCTCCTCTAACATGTAGACTGATGTGTCGGTTGCCAGTAGATCAGATTTTTTAAATTTACCATTTTTATTTTTGAACTTTAGATGAAAACACTTTGTAATTTTGTTTCCCTACTGCTTCGATCATGAGCTACAAAGAGAGGACAGCGTGACGCTGCTGATTCTGAAATCTAGAAGCTAGATATTTGTAGTTAAGAACAAATTAAACCTTAAACACTAAAACTGGACTGTGAGCTCATTTGTGCCCTTTCTTCTTTTTCTTTTGGCAGCTGACCTCTCTTGGAGCTCATGACTTTTTTAGTTTGCCACAGGCTGTGTGTTACACAGGGGGCTGCACAGAGCTGGTGTATTCATATCCTCTATTTGTTGGGAGGTGCTAGGAATGAGGTCCTTTTTAAAATTTAATAATGCACAAGAGATCAAACCTTGTTTCACAAAGATGGCATTTTTTTTGTTCTCGCCTCCATTGACTTTAAAGGGAGCCTGTGTAGCTGCTAACTTGTCACTGATCTACTGTGGCTTTAGTTGACGTGTGCAGGAAGATAAATGCGCAGAAGCAACATTTACAGCAGTATCTGTCTTAAGTCTGCAGACATCAGCCAACAAAAACATACCTTACTTTGCAGGGGAATGTTCAATTTTTTCTTTTTATATTACTTTTAGTGGGGTTTTTTTTACACGGGTGCATTGCATAAAGGTAAACGGGGTTATGCTTCTGGAGTCAGTCATAGTTAGAAATATTTTGCTGACTTGATGGAAAGAGTCATCCAGACATAAACACAAACCTGCACATTATCTCTATTTTTTTTTCTTCAATAGATGTCTAAAATTCATCCTGTTCCTCCAGCTTTGTGTCCTATTCCATCAGAGTTCACAATGGTCTTTTCTTTTCTTTTCTTTGATGTGAAATTTAAATCATTAAGTGACATTTGAGCATCTTATCTTCTGGTTGATATAAATCTTATAGGAAAGTTCAGCTCAAATCTGTTAGTGGAGAACAGGAGAAACCAATTTATTGAATTAAAGAAAAAAAACTTTGAGTTATGCTTCAGATTTTTATAACCCTGAAGAAAGAAACATGCAGCCAAATGTCAAAGGCCCCTGCCAGCTTGCTGCTCTTGTGTTTAGTAACAAGTAAAATGACTCCCCTGTCTCTCCTTCACCTCACATATCTGATTCTTATATCATCACCTTGCTCTGCAGCCCCCCCTTTGTGATTCACTCTGTCACTTTTTTTTCTTTTTTTTTCTCCATGCATTCTGAGTCCTGATAGGCCAAATGGGGTGCACTGCTCAAGATGGGGAAGGAAAATTAAAACGTGTCTTCTGGTGGCAGCACTGAGGAATTGCTTTTTTTGAACCAAATGGCTAGATGGGAAAAGTTGAGCCGAACATTCTTAAAATGTTAAAACTTCTGGAAATCTCACATGATGAACATGATATATGAATATTTGGATATAATATCTATTTTTTAGAAACTGTGCAAGTAGTTGGGTCGGAATGAGATAAGCAAAGCCAAGCTTGTCTTCGTACATTTTATTCAAACATTTTGAAGCCATTTTTTTCAGTTGAGCCATTTCATACCGGCGGACAAAAAGCACAAATACAGACATGAAATTGGTCATATTAAGTAATCTGCATTTTTTAAACAATGCACTTTTGAGGTCAATTTTTGGATTTATTTAAAAACATCAAACTACAAAGTAAAATGTATTTCAGATCCGAGTGTTGCCACTGTATGGCGCAGTTTGACACTTTCCTCCCCATGCACAGGGACAGCATTTTAGACCAGACATTTTTTTTTTTTTTACCCCCCAAGTATAAATCAGTGAGTGGTGGAATTGCCGTTGAGGGAGTTGCTGTGTTTCTACTACATTATAACCATTTTACGAAGAGAAATTAAACAGATTGTGCCATTTCTTTCTCCCTGAATGTGCAATAAAGCTGTTTGTTCTGAAGGTGACTCTACATTGCTGTCACTCTGTGGTCATGTAGCTCCACCTGCCCTGGTGTAATAGCGCCCTCTGTTGTTTGTGTGAAACAAGCACCTCCTAATAAGGCTGGAGGGAGGTTGGGAGGGCACAAGTTCAGACCTTCATCTGGATGTGATGTGCTGTCTTCTCTAGTGTTCTGGTCTGTTTTGTAATAGAATGTGCTCCTTGGCTGGCCTGCAGGCTTTACAGCTCTTTGTCGTCTTTTTACTGTTTACTGCTGCTGTCCGGTCCTCTGAAAGTAAATGATAAAAAAATGAATAAATAAAAAATAAGCAAATTAAAAGAAACTGTAGCCTGCTTCAGCAAAATCCTAAAGCTCTTCTGATTTGCATATATCGTAATGTACTGTTTTATTTAAGATTTTAGTGAAAAATGTCTGCATTTAAACAAAATTATGGGAATTAAAATTACAAAGAATACCTGAAATCTACTGAGTTGTGTCTTTATTTTTTGGAAACAATTGAAGTTATGTTCATGAAAAGTCGGCAACTATAGAAAATCCACCTGTTTTCACAGAACTTAAATGGAGCAAGATGTGGTATTTAATATTTTTTACTGATAAATATATACTAGCAGGACAAGCTTGTCCCCAAGTGCTATTAGGTATTTGTTCCAAAGTGTGTTTTTAATTTTTTTAATTAATTTTTTTTATCATGTACAGTACCGGTCAAATGTTTGGACACTTATCAATTGGATTGAATGGCCTGAGAAAGTGTTTTTACAGGTACGGTATTTTGTCCTATGATATTAGAATTTGACCTTTTTCATGGTCCTAGCTTAGATTTTTCTTTTTTATCCTGATTTTTAAAGTGAACCTAAAGGATAACTTAAATCTAGAAAAAAAACCCTGTCCTGATCTGAGTTTTTGTTAGGGGTGTGTATTGGAAAGAATCTGGCGATACGATATGTATCGTGATGCAGCGGCAACGATACAATATATTGCGATAATATAAACAAGACAATATCTTGCTATTTTTTGGCGGATCTTTGTAAATGAAACAACATACTTCAAAAAGTTAAGTTCTTTGATGCTGCTCAAAAGACAAATTATTCTGTTTCACATTAGCGTTTAACGCTTCGTCGTCACGGTATCTAGCCACATCTGCAGCAGATTTTACAGACTGCATTGCTCTTGTCACAGATTTTACTGCTTTTCTTTGTTTTAAATCCAAAATGTATCCTAACATCCACCTGGAATGAGATGATGCAGCCTCTCCCAGTAGCTTGCAACCATTGGTGAGCTGTGCAAACCACAAGCCGGTGCTAACGGAATAAGATATTATATTTTGTGTTTCTATTGGAATGCTTCCAACTAAAGGCCAGAGTTTTTTAATGCAACACAGAAATTAACAACCATTGTTAATGTTTCTATGAAAACTGTTCATTTAAAAGAAAAAAAATCAACATTGTACTTTTGAATATTGTTTCACAAAATATTGCAATATTTTAGGATTTTGATATTTTTCCAAAATTGAGCAAATTAAGTATCCAATGCAGATGGATGAAATAAGTTGAGTTCATTTTTGTCTGTATCTTAATCAATGATTAAAATATGCAGCTTAAAATATGAACCATTTTTAGTCAATGGAATCTTATAAACAGGTTGCTGATAAATGTCATCCAATAATTACCTGTGAAAATGAAGATGGATGCATACAAATATTCAAAAGTCCTTTAATGTCAAAACAATATTCATCACCATGACACTTTACAAGTTGATTTGGATGGAGAGAGAGTGTTATTAGATAAATACATATTTCCATAATTCTGAAAGAATAAGTTGCTGTAGAGATTTTACTGGACACTTTGAGTTATGGACTTGCTTGAGTTGGTATAGAATNTGTCAATGAAAAATCCTTGGAAAATTCTTTTTACATAAAATACTGATTTGGAAATGGTACATAATTTTTTAAAGACCAAATTTAATTTTCTAATTTTTTTCATTATGCTTCTTTTATTCCTCTCAATTTAAATTTGTTTTTTTATTAGAAGTTTCAGTATGTAGAACCTCACTGTATTATTATAAATAAAACATGGCATACGATCATTTAAGTTACCGATGGCAACACATACTGCTTTACATTTCATTGCTGTGAAGCAGCCCCATGACTACAACACTTGTTTTATGTGTGCAGCTTAGTGACATGTCAACTTGTGTCTTAATCTTGTGGTTGTCCCCCACACCACACCACACACACACACACACTCCCCCACTCTGCATGCATTCTGTTTCCTGCAGCAACCAGCCTCCGTAATGATTCCATAAATCTGCCACATCTTTTTAGGATGCTGTGATTTAGTGATTGCAGCCCGGATAAAAATTTAGTGACTTTGCACAGTTTGCGTCCTTAAAATCTCAGCTGTGTGGTTGTCTGCCCTGGGTTTCATCTAAGTAGTTTCTCCAGTAATGTTCCAAAAAAAGCAAAGAGGTGGACTGATACTGGCACACAGCGACACACTTTACATTCAGCAGGATGGTGGTTTCCATTCCATGATGATTAAATCAGTCCCAAAAAAGAAAGGGAAACCATGACCTCCCTGCAGTAAGAGCCTTGCAGAGTTTCAATAAAGTACGGAGTTTTCAGGGTTTGTGAAAAGTATTTGTTCATTTATTTGCGTTTTTTTTTCCTCATCTTAGTTGACATCAGAAAACCCTTCAGCTGGGATGAAAAAAAAAATGTCTCTTGTACATTATTAAAACTTCCTTCCCAAAGGATCAGACAGATCAACTTAACCTTAAACTTGGACAAAAATGGCCTCGCTAAGAGATGAAAATGAATCCTAAAAACGGGGCAATGCTTTCATATGTGCCCTTTGATTTCTAGTTTGCATTTTTATCTTCTAACAAATCCAATAAAGCCATCCCGTCAGTCTGAGTGACATTCACAACCATTAAAGACTGCCGTTTCCTTTGTAGATGTCCCTTTTGTGTTTCAAATCCTACATTTACATGACACAATTCTTATTTTCACAATTCTGAAAGACTAAAACTCACATTTGTTTGAAGCTTTTGTGTGGTTCAACCATCATTTGAAGTGAAGCTGTGGCATCATCATTCTGTCAGCGAACCTTATGCTGCAAAGAAGCTTGTGTTATATAAAAGATGACTTGATTTGGTAATATGTTGATATGCATTCTTACTGATCCTGCAAAACTAACCAAACTTAAATACTCGAAATAGTCTCAGGATCACTTTTAGAGCAAGAACGCACCAGACATAATCAAAACTGACAATTTAAGCTCCAAGTGGCACACATGGACTTTTTTTAATTTATTTTTCTCTACATATCATTCTCAAAGGTCAAGAGTGACATTGCATTTTCTGAAACCAACAGTTACTGCAGGCATGTCACCACCAGATTCTTCAGTTGTGCATGATCTGTTCATGACTACATTACAAGACGTAGCTATTCTTGCTCTCTAATGGAATTCTATGAGATGCATGCAACACATTTGCATAATATTCACTGCAAACCTACCAAATNGAGTCTTGCTGGAGGAATAACACAGCTGTCCTCATGTCATAGAATAACAACCCCAGGCAAAAAACTTGGCACACTACTTGGATGTTTTGTCAATTTCTGCCCTGATTTAACTTGGTCCAACCTCCAGTAACTGAAGTCAACAGTTCAGCCAAAAAAATAAAAAAATTATTTGAATCAGTGGCGGAGCTAGACTTTTAGACACTGTGGGGTAGGGGGCATCAGAAAGGAAATGATTGTGTTTCTCTGTCTAACACTTTCACTGACAATGCTATGATAACTGTGGTCACATTAGAGACAGGAGAAATAAAACATCTTTACATTAATGATCTGGATCAACAAGTTCAAATCCGTCCATAGAAAAGTAGGTTGTTTAGGGGCACGGTACTGTATGTGGCACTTGATGGTTATCAGGGCCAGGGGGGTGAATGGATTCTCCTGTAGCACTTCTGGTTTACTGTCTGGTGGAGGTAAACTGGAGCCTTCTGTCTTACCACGATGACACAGCTAGCTCCACACTGGAGCTGTTGGGCTGCCAATGCTGGGGTTCTGTTGATCTGTCCTTCACGCAGCTATATGCTGCCAAGATGGCGACAGCTCCCATTTAGCTTAAATTCTTTCTTAAACAAAGTAGGCGGAATGTTCGTCCATTATATTTTCAGTCAATGGTCCTTCCTCATCACAAAAGTCAGAAATAGTTCCCTTTTTCTACATTCTGATATTTTCCTATATAGAATATTCATGGCATAGCTATTTTTAAATCAGCCAGCGGCCTTGCTAGCCTCCTGTAAAATTCAACTGGAGCATATATCTTGCTGCAAAGTAACTTGGATAATAACAGCAATTTTATAAGCGTTCTAGTTTATTTTCAGCTCCAATGTGAAAATCTTTATCAACTAAGTTAATGCAAGTCCCTTTATACACATTAAAAAATAAGACATGAATTCCCGACATTCTCAAAACTAACCCATAACTACCATATCACTAAATTAGCACTGCTACGTAGCTTCAGGCTAAGACCAGGCCTTTCATGGCATTAGTTCTGTCACTTGGACAACAAATCTCTTCCCGAAATGTGCGGCAAACGGTCAATATTGCTAAAGGATAACAAATAGTTTAAAAAAAACACCTTAAAATTCACTTGTGTAGACGCAGGTGATCCATGCGCATCATCAAATACTTTCCTGACTGTCCTCCTCAACCAGTGATCTGCCAATCAGCCAAGGCGGCACATGGGATATCCAATCAGATTTCAGATTCTAACCTTGCCTCTTATTGGAATCAACTCTGAATTAACTCATCCATTGTCTCATGTCTCACCTAAATTTCCAGTGAAACCTCAAGTTGAGATAATGCCTGTCAAAGAAGTTTATTCTACATATTGCCCATAATCTAGTCAAGTGATGTGACATCAAGTGCACGATGATGGTGAATGAGGATGCACATCATGAGATGAGAAGACTGAGATTGAACTCCACCTGGAAGATAGGTGTTTATTGTCCTTTTCTTCGAATTTTTTTCATGCTGGCCAAAAAGTTAGCAACTGAGAAAATAAAAACACAAACCAGAGAGCAGGATTGGGTTAGTTCATTTCCATCCAAAAACACTTTTATTGTCCTCCAAACTGAAAGGTTTACCCTGTCGTTTGGCTTCTCTGATAAGCCAAAAAACATACATTGCATTTCTTCAGGTAGCAGTGGAGGCATACAAAGATCTGCTTTGAGAGAAATTAATGGAAAGAGCAAAACAGGATTCTCTCCTTCAAGTCACATGAAGAGTAATCTTTGCATTCATGAGTAATGGAGAGATTAATTTCAGATCACGGGAAGCTTGAGGAAGAAGCATCTGGTCTGGAAAACAAAAAAACAAACAACCGTATGAGGACCAGTGTTGTTTTTCTTCCAGGTTATAAAAGGCTTGAAAATGGTCACACCAAAGAGATTGTTTATCTCCATTTGCCTCCGAGTAGCCTTCACATGGAGCATCTGTAGTGTACACAAATGGACACTGGATATGCGATTCAAAAACCAAAGTGCCCACAGTCGATATAAAGCAAGGTCACATGACCCAAAACAGGTGATGTCACACAAAGGGGAGGGAGGGGTTTAGACTGGACATGAAGGTACCCAACCACGGCCATCAGTCTGTGTGTGAGTGTGTATGAGTGTGTGGTGGAGATATGCCAGTGATGTGGCACTCAGCACCATTAATTTACAGTTACTCAGGTGTCCCAACAAGAAAAAGACCTCCCCCGTCTCGTGACTGTGCAGTTAAAAATGGGCACATGGTGATTTAAGCTCATGCTTAAGTTGTGGTAAACCATCCAAGCACTTCTTTAATTTATAACTATAAATACACAGCAGCGTTTTTACCGGAGAGGTTTCAGTCAGCCTCCTCTCCCTCGGTGAGTGGGTGACAAGTCCGTCTCGTAAAACGGCTAACTACGCTTTGCTCATCTGCTAGAGAAAACACGGGTTATGTGGAATTGATTATCAGCTTTCATATAGATTTTTCTATAATATATTTATATAGTTATTTTTCCTTTTTCTCTCACGCATCCACCACGCTTGCTTTCACATTCTCTCGTCTCACTACTTTTATTCAATGTACACAACGTAAAACATGGTGTGGAGTGGGGGGAGCGACAGAGCTGAAATGACAATCACTGAGAAAACGAAAAAAAAAAAAAAGCCAAAAAGAACTGCTGTCTTTTTTTGTCATCCATTGGCAGTTAGACTGACTGAGCAGTCAGCCTGTTTACAATGGTGGTTTTTTTTAGGGGAGGGAGTGGCCATTTCATCAAAGAGGTGGCGCAGGGGGTTCTTTCTTCGTTGGTGCCGTTTTAGTCGTCGTTTTCGTTGTCTTAGTAGCCGGGGTTGTCTCCTTGAGGTTGAGGTTCTCCAGTGCCACGTCTAAGGTCATGACCTCAACACACCCCATGGCCTCGAAGTCGGCGAAATTCCGCAATGGGCCGTGACAATCATCCTCGTCCTCGTCGGAGGAGGCTGAGGCGTCCTCGTCGGGCAGCAGCGTGGACAGCAGTAGCTCCGTCACAAACAGACTCCGGTCGGCCCACTGGGCCTCGCACGCCTGCCGCTCTGCCTCAGACAGCCGGGGTTCGCTCAGCCTGGGGGGGAGGAGGGGGGAACCGAGACAGGTGGGTGAGACATCAGAACCAAAAATCTAAACACACATTTTGGATATTAAACTTGAAATATTATTCAACTGTTTAACATAACTTTGACAGGGCTGGCAGATCTGTCATAAGGAAAACAAACCACACTGAGCTGAAAGAAGACCTGAACTAAACACATCTGGATCTTAAACAATCTTACCTGCTGAGTAAAAACTGGGAGCTATGTGCAGGGTGCTGTGTGCTGGGCTCAGATGGACCCAGATTGGGACTGGGGTTGTTTGTGTGGTTGGCGCTGGGGTTGGGGTTTGCAGCAGCGGAGTTTGTGTTGAGAATTGCATTGGCTCTGCCGCCTCCTCGGGTGGCGTTTCGGGCCGTCTCAAGCTGCTGACGCGCTGCCTGGGCCTGCTGGCGCTCCAACTGGAGCTGCATCTGAAGCTGCTGAAGCTGGGAGGCAGAAGGGCCCGAGCTCAGCTGGCCCCCCGCCGAACGCCGCACCCCTGACAACTGGGACAGGAGCTCTAGGGCAACCAAAGACAAAGGTTTACCATCAGAAAACATGATTACACTTTGGAGCAAAGCTTTGACCAGGTCAGCCAATACGACTGGTAGGAACAGAATTACAACCCTTTAAAAAGCCTTGATTACTAAAGGCTCTCAATGAAAATACAACCATAAGAATATCCTACAATCTTAATATAAAGATAACTCAAATATCCCCTTGCCAATCTAACAAGTAAATACACAAAAAATTGGCCACGTCATATTTCTATTAAACAAACAAACAAAATGAACAGGCATTTTCAGAGCCCCACTATCAAAGAAGTTTAGACGCATGCAATGATTTTTAAGTGTAAAAGTCCAACCAGTTGGATCAAGAGCTCAGCAGGTATAGCAGGTCATTAGAAAGGAGGCTGGTCCTGTGTTTGTGAGGCAGACTGAACATGGACCCTCATTATGGCTCAGCTGGAGCTGACGTGGCGAATGCCAAGCACTGAACCACATCAAAATTGGGCACAGGATAAACAAAGAATTGCTACAGCAACAACTCTTTCCACACATTCGAGTCATATCAGCAACCTTTTCATCGAAGCTGAAATATGTTTTGGGCATTTACTCACTCTAAATTAAAAGTGAGCAATGCCTTTTTAAAAAGCTATGCTCATTGTTCATTTTTAGTTATTGTTCATTTTTAGTTCAATTCTTCTATTTTTTTTCATGCGTTTAGGAACATGGTAGCTGCTGTGGTTTTAAAAGACAAAGATGGTCATTTGTCTTTCATTTTTGTTTCATAATGCATCAAATCTTTTCAGCTGGCAACGGGTCCGGGATGCAAGCAGACCACTGTAGTCCTTTTACAGCAGAGATGTACTGTGATAGTAACATGTGCAGAAAGTAGTCTGGTTTTGTCCTGCTGAAATAAGACCTTCCCTTTTAGAAAAGAGAAGAAAAAAAAGAGACAGACCTCACCTTGGAGCCAACATGTGTTTCAGCAAACCTCATTCAGCTAGCCATACCATATCCATTAAGGTTCCCCCATACCATTTTGGATGGTATTTTTGAGCTGTGTTAATGATGAGCTGGATGCTCCATTTTTTTGTTAGCTCCCATTTGTTTTTTATATTTTCCCTTTCATCCATGAAGTGTCATCCTCTGAGACTTTCTAATGTCAAATCTTGCAATTTGATTCAATTTGTTCCTTAGTTTTTTGTTGATGTTATCGTAAATCTATGGCAGTCAATTTTGCATTTGTGAGAATGTTTATACTGAGACAATCAGTGTACTTATTATTAACGTCCACCTAATAGGCCTTAATTAAAATTGAGCACCAGTATTTTACTTGTCAGACTTGCAACTAGGGGACACTGAATCTATCATCTCCAAAGAAAGAACTTTTTTATTTTCATTTTGTCTGACTTAAGCCAGTCGCCTTGTTCAGGAGTTATGTTCCTCATATACAGCCTGAAAATATATATGTGTGTGTGTCACTGACCTGCTATGGGGTCCATAGCCTCTCTGCTGTAGTTGGAACTTTGTGAGGAGCTCTGACTGGTGGAGAGCCCTCCTGTGGTGCTGCTGGTGAAATGCATGTTAGACCTGCGAGCTCGTGGGCCCCCCAACCCGCGCCCAGGGTGAAACATCCTCCTCACATGCCGCACCCCACTGGACTCATCGTGACATTTGCCGTCAAGGAACACAACAAGAACAAAATGGTGCAATAACTGAAAAAAAGTACTAATTAGATACAGGGTCAGAAAAAAAAAATTGCTTGATTTGTTAAACACCTTAATAAAAATCTTATAAAACATTCTTATATTTGAGGAGAGTAAAGACTATTTTTTGCTTGTAAAGATGGTCACACCTTCAATGCTCCCATGCAGCCTGAGCTTTTGAACAAATATATTTGCACATCATTTTCATGTCCCTATAAATCCATGCACAGACACCACACTGGGTACACTCACAAGGCAAATCCCTATTGTGGAGCTTTTGGTGCATTTGAGTTTCATCTAAGTATAGTTTTTCTTCCTTTGTTTTCCTGTACAGCATTTGTTCAAAGTACTCTATAAATAGACTGCTGCTATCACTCCTTACTCTATTCCAGTTAAACATCAACCTATATAGCAAGATGATAACGAAGTTAAAGAATCAGTTCAAGAATCACTTCATCATAGCCGATTGTGGAATTCATTCATGTATAAAATTCTTAAGTATTCATTTTCAATCCCAATGAATGAAGGAATTTAGTATTGAGTTTTGGACTATAATTATCCAATTTTAACCAATGAGACCACTGATCAGTTTCTGCAGAGAACTTCAAAACCTTATGATTTAAATGAAAGCACAAGTTTCTAATAAAAGATTCTGCTGTTATTTTCGGTGCCCTGGTTTAAGGGTGTTTTATCTCTTTTTGAATAAATCCCATTTTCTGAGCATCAACACATTCCTTGTTCCTGTAAGTGGTAGGAATGTATCAGCTCTGATGCTGATGGGACAGCAGGTGAACAATAAAACAGGTGACGAAAACAAAGTATATCCTATGTTATATTTTACAACTGGATTGCTTAACATAGATAATTTCTCCTGTATAATAGTGCACAAATCTTTTAATAAGAAAGCAATCTGGAGGATGCAAAGGGAATAACTTTTCTCACAAAGCATGAGAATTAAAAGCAAAAAAAACAAAATTGTTTTATGCAGAAAGTCTTGCAGCTGGTTAAAGCCATGTATGTGGAGGTGAAAGCACAACTTGAAAAGGATATCAAGTCTCTTGGGGCTCTGTGTTCAAGTGTGAGATGAGCAGCAAAGTCATCTGTCACATGATTTGGATCACCACCTGGCAGCGCTGCACATATGGGGCAAATCTAAAGGACAGGAAGAGAGCACGCACATGTTAATATCAGCCAAACTTAACCACACATTCAGCATTCGCCAGATGGTGCTGGATCTTTTTCAGCAAGCGTTGACATGTGAATATATCGTATACCACTGCTGCTTGTAAGCAGGAAGAGATGCAGTCTCAGGAAAACAATTTAAAAATAACATTCATTAAACTGAATGCACTGGTCATTTTGAATTCAAATTACTGGTGGAAGCTCTTTCATGAGCCTCTAAGAGACAAAGGAACTTAAATATTGTACCACAGACACTAAATAGCAGGAGTCACTCTTTATCTAAAAGTTACCTAGCAAACGTTCAGTGTTTTCTTAGACAAGCTTTTTTAATCCAACATCTATTTATTGCTAAACCCGTTAGAAGTGACAAAAACA
Source organism: Atherina boyeri (assembly GCA_029874935.1). Classification (NCBI taxonomy): domain Eukaryota; kingdom Metazoa; phylum Chordata; class Actinopteri; order Atheriniformes; family Atherinidae; genus Atherina; species Atherina boyeri. Next base: position 456 of record JAPMNP010661950.1, on the reverse strand, counting down.
AACAGCATTTGATCATTAACAGTTTTATGACTTATGTATGCCCGTCTGGTCGTGACAATTACTGTCAAACACAACAGATGTGGACAATCCAGGTGTCATAAAGTAATGATCCTTCCATGTTTTTTAAACTGCCTGCACATTTATAGCCAGTGTTTTATTTAATGAGCTCATCTACCTGGCAAAGGAGCTGTGCTAATCAAATTCAACTGGTTAAGTAATTGATTGGAACAATTGCCAGGCAGGATTTTTACTTTTTGGACCAGGGATGTCCACCTCTGCTTAGGATGTAGACTTGGATATCTTTCAAGTTCAGTCTTCCAAATGTCTGTCTAACCAGAACCTGGAGCAGAAAGATAACTGTTTCCTTTGTCATAATGCTAAGCTCACCAAGGATGTTAGTGTTCCTGTTGTGATATAGCTGATTTTACCAGCTGTAGTCCAAGAGGGTGTAAAGGG
>JAPMNP010661949.1:0-10632 GCA_029874935.1 Atherina boyeri | reverse complement strand
TTCTTTCTTTCTTTCTTTCTTTCTTTCTTTCTTTCTTTCTTTCTTTCTTTCTTTCTTTCTTTCTTTCTTTGCATATCTAAACTGTGACAGCTTTATTACTTTGTTGATGCCCCCTGAAGAAAGTTAATTCAGCTTCCATCTTGCATCCTGTCTCAGCTCTGAGCTTTCCCCAGCCAGTAAAAGTCGGTCTGATGTTGACTCTTGCTTTCTTTGCCGTGATGCTCTGGGCTGAAAAACAAAGTCATGAAGTTTGGTTTCTCAGCCTCAGGATAGTAGGGATGTGAATCTTACAAGAACTCACGATTCGATTTAGATTCGTGAAGTGACTTTTAGATTCAGAATCAATTCTCGATTCACAATCAATACTCTTAGTAAAAAAAGATGCCTAATTCCAACCGGAATGATATGCTTTTCTCCCGTTTTGATTCTTTTACAATTTTTTTAGTTGCCGATTAAATTTAAGTTGTGCCTCGTTTCCCAAAAGAAGCAGACTTTTCCAACAAACCGACTGGGATTTGGATCAAAATGGCTGGTGTGAAGGCTCCTTAAGTACTAGGACAGTGACATTTGAAAGAGACATACCTGTACCTTCGCACCTAAAGGGAGCATAAATGGGCCTCAACACTGACCTGGGAATCAATCAAGCATTTAAACTAACCAACTCAAGGGATGAACCTTTGTTGGGTCAACACATACCAGACAACTTAGCAAAGAACCAACTTTAAATTGGATATTTTGGCTGTTATTTACTAGCAGCCTGTCACAAAGATACATCATTGGCTCCCATTTCTTCAGCTTTTAATGCAGCCATTAAAAGCCCCAACAGTAACACCGCTTGACAGAAAATAAGATTTTTGCTGCAGCAATTCTCAAATTGGTTCCCAACAACCAAAAATATCTCTGGATGGTAAGCAGGGTGTCTTTTTAAAGAAATATTGGAGGAATTTGAGGAAAACAAAAATAATTTTATGGCCTATAAAAACCATCTACACCAGATGAGCAGGATGTTAAAGTAATGCCGTTTAAAAATAGGAGCAAATCAAGCAAAAATCTGACCCAGGACCCGGACTTTTAGGCGATCCATTTACTGTTGGCTGTACAGTACAACTTACTCTCAAAAGTTTCCATTTCCCAAGAAAAAATAACAATTAAATGGTTCAATTGATGAGGGTTCATAAAAATGCACATTAAAAACCGAGTGCAATACGTTTGCATCTTTCCTTAGAGGTTAAGATTAGATAAATGCGTTTCATTTCTTTAACTTCTTTATCCTTTAGTTTTCTTCTGTTTTGGACGAGCAAGGGCATGAATCTGTTCTACATGTGGAGTGAGTGTCGTAAAAACCTGGTTATCTGGTACAAGGGCATATCAGAGAGATGTTAAGGTCTCATTCGCAGAAGGAAAATGAATTTGATTCCCATGAAAAAAACAGTTCATGGCCACATATAAAATGGAGACAGGTTAATAATAGCTTTCTACATTGGGACCCGATTTAACCTTGAGCTCATTAAATGTCCTGATGCATGTTTGTGGGTTTTGTACGTTGTAGATTGCTGCTCGGGCAGCTGTTCACCTCAGTGTCTTTCTGAATTGATTGGGTAGTTAGGTCACGGTGCTCTTTTGTGACTCTGTTGGGAAGCTTTGCTTAGGTGGTGTCCATTACCCATTACACCCCTCCCTCAATGAAATATCCAGTCTTGACAATGGTGTGCTCTGACATAAGACTTCATTGTGGATTTTTTTTCTATAAGTCTCATCATTAGCTTCATTTTTGGAGGAAAAACAGCTTTTGTCATCTCTAATTTCTCCTACTTTGTCTCATTCTTACATAAAGTTGGATGATGGGTGGAGTGTCGTCGTGCTGTGAGACCGTGGGTAAATTGTCTCTCATTTCCTTCCTCAAGTGAGCCATAATGAGTCATAAATCTTCACGGTGTGACATTTTTAACCTGATAGGTGTGTATTGCTTTCTTTTTTTTAAGGAGGAGGGTTGCTTATTATAGGTTTTAATTAGGTATTTGTCTTAGACACAGCAGCTCGTATAAAGTCCTGAATTGCGCAGCGAATGGACGCTGATCTACCTGGACCTTGACAAGCTGTCTTGGATCTGTGAGTACATGTCTGAACACAGCAGCAACAGGTTCTTGGGAGCGATGTGAATCTTACAACAACTCACAATTCGATTCGAGTTGATTAGATTCTATTCTATTCCAATTCCAATTCCAATTCTTGGGGTGACTATTCGATTCAGAATCGATTCTTGTATCACAATCAATACTCTTCGTAAAAAAAAAAGGTGCCAATTCCAGTAGGGCTGGGACGATATGCTTTTCTCCCAATTCAATTCTTTTATGATTTTTTTATGTGCAAATTGGATTTAAATTGTTTCTTCAATTTTGCCGACTTTTTTTTATTGACTTTTTTTAACACCAGACCTGGTGAAAATGTTGAATGATGACGATGTTTACAGACAGGAGCCATATTTCCCAAAAAATGCACATCTCATGAAATAGCTTTTAATATTTATTCAGCATTAATATATTTCAATCAGCAATTTGAACTTACGCTCTCTTATCAAAAACCTGGACTGAAGATAAAAGATATATAAAAAATAGCATTGAAAAGATATATAATTTTCTGAATGTTATACTTCCTACATCTTAAACCTTTACAACAGAATGAATGAAAAATATAGACTTTCTGTAGTAAACTGCTACATACTTTAAAATATTTCATATTAAAGTGAACTTAAGCTTCTTTAGCTTTTCAAATACTGGAATGCATGTTAAAAAAAATATTAAATTGATTTTTTTTTAATATAAAAATCGTTAAACAAAGATTTGCGATTGTTATGTGAATCGATTTTTTTCCCCCACCCTTAATTCTTGGTTAGATATGGTCTGAAAGTAGGTCTGTCCTCTAACGAGCTATCATAGGTTTCTTTCTTTGAGACACAAACATTGATCAGCCACTACATCGAAAACATCTTTGACTCTTGTGTTCCTCATTCACATTGCCCTGATGGACGAGGGGCTCCTGATGCAGAGGTGTACTTGGACTGTGACATTATTGTTGACAGATGGTATCCATCAGTGCAGATGGAAGCCCAAGCATGTCTTGTTATTTATTTATTATTAAAATGATTATTTAAACCCGGATGGGAGGTTCAGGGCTGCTGCATGAGACCTTTTATAAATCTACGGGGAGTAACCCTCAACTATCTGAGGACAGAATTACTTAAGGGAAGGTTTTATAAATTGTTAATGACTCTTTCTGTCCATCATGTAAAGTAGAGCTGAACTAAAAATCCACATGGCTGGACAGAGAGTTTAAGTTTTAGGTGAATCTGTGAAAGTGGTGTACGGGAAATCCCACAGAGGACAAAACGGGGGCATCGTTGGGCAAAGAAGTGCAACACATTTAATGCAGATTATCTTATATTATCGCTGATGTCTATGATTGTTAGAAAAATAGATCAATGAAACTGGGTCCTCTTGTGTCTCTTCCCCTTTTCCCTACTAAGAGAAAGCGACTACATGGATGCTGAATTGGCTTCTGTAGGGGGCGCCACAGTGTGATAATCTACCCAAGTTCAGTCTATTTTAAGCACAACGAGCACTCAACATAATGCAGATTCGTAGGGACTGATACCTACAAACAGCCAGACACAACTCGCTGTAACAGATACTCAGCTGTCTTGTTTTTTAGGCCAGGCAGACTGAATGTATTGGCTCCTATCAGCTAAAAACAGGAAACTAAGGCTACAACTGAGAGCGGCTAATTAGGCAGCTAACTGCCTTTCTAATTTTTTTATTTTTCTAATTATTTTTGTTTAGATTTCATTTAAAGTTTGTCCACACGACTCTGGGCGAGCGTGACCTTATTACAGAACATGAAGAACTCTGTTGAAAGACCTTTTTGTTGTTATTAAAGTCATGGAAGTGGAACATCCTAATCACCTTCTAAATCACGCTGCAGATGACCAATGTGTGATTAACTTTTACACACCAGTCCTGCTGCAAACAGTCCAGCCAGCACATCAACTGTGCATGCATATTGCAACAGTCCTGGGTTTCATAGTGATGAGATTTGTGTGATTTAGTGGTGATGCAGTCTGCTCTATATTTTCCCTTCAGGTTGGCTCTGTGGTCCAAAGTTGAATGTCACAAAGTTAATCTTCCCAGACTCTTTATGGGTGATGAACAAAATCCTGGTCATATCCCATTTTCTGCACGGTGGTCGCAGCAGGAATCAAACGCTGAATCCGACTGTATTTTCTTTTTCTTCTCATCTACATTTTCACTCACAGTTCAGAATATAATGGCCACGATCATCTATTCTTCTATAAGTATGCTCTATTCTAAAAGAATATCTTGATAACAAAATCACAAAAAAGTCACAGCATCGGTAACATCCTTACACCTTTTGGCCGACTTGACGTGAGGCATACAGCAAAATAAAGAGTCAGCCATTTCATGCTGTTTTAGTTTGGTTTCCTTTTTTTTGCCTTTTTAAATATGTAAGAGCTACAGTATACATGCTTCCAAGTCTCCATAAATCTCCAAAACACCTGAAAAAGTCCCTAGATTTGTAGCTACTCTTCTTCTTTTTTTAGTCGCTAGAGGGGTGTGAATATTTTCTAAATATCGTGACAAACTCGCTAAATTTAAATAATGGCAGAGGAAACGCTGGATTTTATTCCCAACAACAAAAACACAGTAAATGTTGGTGCCCAGACTAGGCTAATGCTAATGGACAGTGGGCTGCGGTGTTGCGTTAATGACTAATTTTGGAGATATTGTGATAAGTAACGTTATTTAAGCTGATCAGGACGATAACGTGACCAGAAATAAAAATGATTAAAAATCAAATAAATTTATTTATTAATACATTTTAAATAGTTATTTTTTTTGTCTATCACTGTTTTTGTGAGTGTTTTAATTTAAAGTGTTTCACAAAAACATGACCAACAACCTTTTTAAATCAGTAAGAAACCCTCATTGTGACCTTTCAAACACACATTTCAACAGAATAATGGGTATTTATTCTGTGACTAACACAACCTGCAAGGTGAACTTTGATAACATTCAAACATCTCGTTGTTTTTTGTCGTTCAGGAGCACGAACGGCAAGTATGCTGAATATTAATGCATTAACACCTTAAACTGTCATAAAAGGAATAAGGAAAACATTTTGAACTTTGCTAATAGCCAGTCATCAGAACAGCCTTCATCACCGAATTCCTTCTGTGACCTGAAATCTCCGTTTGACATTTTGGACAGCCTTCTGGCCATTTGCTAGCATGAACACCCCTGAATACTTTTAATTAGTGATTTTGGGAACGAGGACGACGTAGGTGAAAGTGCAGCTGTTAAGTCTCAGCCACAGAGGACACCTGGAACAAAGATTAAAGGGTTGCAAGAAGTTTCTGTGCAGCATTGCGCCTTCTTTTTAGGTCTTTTTTCTCATTTAACTTCCTTTTCTGTTTCTATTTCTTTGCAAATAAATCAGCCCAACGGGAACAGGTTTCTCACTTTTGCCACACAAGCTCCGTAATGGAGCAGTCAGCATTAATTTAACCACAACCAGCTTTATTTAAACAGGTACTAGGATCCATTTAAATCCTCTCACATGAAATATACCACAAACCCACATAGAACAAGTCCAACTTTTCAGGCACTTGTTTAAGAATATTTTTCTATGAATACCAAATCCCTCAAGTATGCCATCATCGTCCACAGATCGCTTTACTGCCCTCCTCGAGAACACTTGAGTTCTGGTTTTATACTTTATTTGTGCATGTTTGTGTGTGTCGTTGCAGGGTAGTAAGAGTATTTATGTAACTAAATGGTGCCCCAAAGATCCAGAGGGGTGAGAACAGCATGCAGGGCTGACAGAGATGGTCACAGAAGAGATGGAGAGGCTTCTGCTGCCAGCAGATAAGCACTCGCTCATATTCAGACTGTATGACTCCTCATAAAACACCAACATGTGCACACACACACACACACACACACACACACACACACACACACACACACACACACACACACACACAGAGAATTCAACATGACATTGACCCTAGATCTATCGTCTTTTAATCACATTTAAAATGAGATTTTCTGCCTTAAGAAAGTGAATTTTCCTGCAGATTTCCAACCAGTTTCCATCAACACTGAGACTTTAAATGTTTTCCAGCCTGCCAGGTCAACACATGTCCCCATTTAAAGAGAAAAGCAGCAGAGGCAGCCCATTTCCTAGAAAGAAAGACAGTGTTCAGTCATGTTTTGTGGAGTTTTATTTGCTTTGCATGAGCTTTCTGTCTCCCTGATCTGCTCCTATAATACTGCCAACATTTTCAGTCTTGTTTAGCACCAGCACCCCTCATTTCTTTAAATAGTTCCTTAAACACAGGAAACAGGCGGGAATTTTCTAGAAAATGCTAATTTTATGGAAATACAGTTTATGAAGCAAAAACAAGGAGCTTGAAAGGCGACATCTGGGGCCTAATTTATCAAAGTTTGCGTAAGAAGATTCTAAATTTGTCCGTAGGTCTTAAATTTATAGTGTCTTTTGTTATCTTTAAAAGATAACAAAAGAGTCTGGCTGCTTGGAGGTAAAATATAAAGAAATGAGCGCTGGATCAAAACCTTTTCACACTTCTATACATCAGCTCTTTGTTTTCTGCTGCTCAGCTTGGCTCTTTGTCATTGCTGATCAATCATATGAGGAAAAGAGACGTTCCCATTCAACAAACCCTGTGGTTACAAGGGGTGTAAGAAAATATCGATATACCTAATATATCGCAACATTTGTGTTGTGATATTGTATCAATGTTCAGAAGTGCAGTATCTATTTTTCTTTTCTTTTTTTTTCTTTTTTTTTAAATTTACTGTATATGCAAATATTAACAGTGGTGGTTAATTTCTGCAATTTTCTTTTGCATTAAGAAACTGGCCGCTAGTTGTTCCTTTTGAAAAATGTAATATTGCGATATTTCACTTCGTTAGCACTGGTTTGTGGAAAATCATCCTAACTTTGCACAACTCACCAATGGTTAAAATCCAGATGATGTAGTCCCTCCCAGCAGCTTACTACGTAGATATTAGGACATATTTTGGATTCAAAACAAAGGAAAGCAGTAAAAACTGTAACAAGAGCTATGGAGTCTATAAAATCTGCTGCACATGTGGCTGGATACCATGATCACGTAGCGTTAAAGGCTAGCGTGAAACGGGTTGATGCTGCTGAAAAGACAAATTGACGAAATACATTTTTTGTAAGAACCAGCGACCTCATCTGGTGCAACCAGAATAACAGTCAGGATGTTGTTTCATTTACAAAGATGCACCAAAAATCACAATATATCGTCTTGTTATCATATCGCAATGTATCGTGATATATCGTATCGTTGCAGTACGTATCGTATTGCCAGATTGCTGCCAATGCACACCCCTAGTGGTTACTTTAAAGAGCTGAATCACAGCGCATCATTCAGCTCGCTCCGAGTTCGTCCTGATAAAGACGACCTGAATCCCAGAGAAACCGTACATCCTGATCGATTCTTCTCCTGCTGCATCCTGAATTATGACACGTCGCGTCATGTTCTTCATCCATTCTCTTATTTATGTTAATTGTGTCTGCTTGATGGAGAAGTTCTGTGGTGATTAATGATGCTGAGAGAAAGACACTCTTTCATTCTGACAAACATTTAGTTCCAGGATGGTTTTAAGTGCGGTGTTGCCTCCAGGGCTGCGTCTCTGCTCCCCTCTGTATTATCTTCCTCTCCTCACCACACCACCTCCTCTACAATCATGTTCAGAGTCTTTGTATTACTTCCTTCCCCCTCCCAGCTGCTGGTGTGTGCTCAGTGAATCAGTTGACTTGTTATTGCTATCATAAGGGTTTGTACATATCTCCTGGGCTTTTATGGCCTATTTTTATGCCATTTCTATTCCATACCACCACGGTTGGGTTACTCTAAGGTCTTTCATCATACATGTCAAAATCAAGGCAATGAATTGTCCCGTGATAGCTTGTATTCCTCTGCAGTCTGTGTATGTAGCTGTGCTTTCGCCATCATTCACTTACACGTTGTTTTATTTCGCTTTGTATCATTATGATGAAATATTGTCTGCAAATGTAAATAATGCATTTTTAGACTTTGGTTCCTGTCATGCATTGGTAGGCTCTGAGCTATTTAAATGTATATTGAGCTGAATCAACCAAAGTAACATGACTCATTCCCGCTGAATGATGACAAAAGCAATGATGTCAAACAGTCAGGAGGTTGAAGGGAAAAAAAAAACAGTCAGTTTCTTGACTCTGTGTTTTACACTCTCAAGGTCTCAGCTGAAGGTCTTAATTAAAGTTAAATGATGCATGTACTTGTAAAGGTCTTAAATGATTGTTTTTTTTTGCAGCTGTTCTCGGTAAAGAAGCAGCAGAGATTTATTTCAGTTAGTGCAAAGCTGTCTATCTTCATTTGGAAATGTGTCTTTTCAGTCATTATTGCTGGGTTTTAGAAAGGAAAAAGGGTGTTGTCATCAAGTGTCTTTCAAAATACTTTTAGGTTTTTTTTGTTATTTTTTTTTAGGAGATATCTCGTTATGAATTATGGATGACAGATTAATTAACAGCTGAATATGTGGCCGGTTTTATGGGTGCAACCTTTAGAATGTAGGGATATTTAGTTATTTGGGCTTTCAAAGCCGTTAAGAGTTTCTAATCTGATTAATCACAGGATAGCTGTGGATTCATCACGATTAATCACATTTCAAATGTGAACACCGAGCTTTGCAGTCTGCCGATAGAAGGATGTAATACCTTAGACTGCAGCCTCAACAAAAAACTCTTTTCTGCTCTGTCAGCAAATTAAGCATTTTTAAGGATTATTCTGTCTTTGGTGTTTTTTATGATCAAACTTCCCGTCTAAAGGCAGACAGGTTTTATTTCTATTTTTATTGCAATTTTCCAAATAATTTGCTCAAAATACATTTTCACAAGAATAAGAACTGAAGGTTGTACGACCAAAAAACCCAAAACTAGACTGAAGAGTGAGGATATTTCTGGTTGTGACTGTCCAGAATATAAACAGTTTCTTTGGTATCAAACAATGTCTACTTTTTCCACTTGTCGACGAAAATATCTTCCCTCAATCTGAGAGCATCAGTGAGTTTTTTTCAGTGTCTAAATTTCAGTAATAATGCATTCTTTAATTCATGGCAGAGTCGAAGCCAATTTCTTTTGATTGATTTCTTGGAAGCAGTCAATAAAATCTTGGTCAAGCAGTGGTCATTATTCACAACACATTTTTTTTTATTTTACTAAGGTATGTCATCTGAAACGTGTTAAAGCCCAATTTAAGCTCGACTCAGAAGACGGATATGCAGACCGACGGACACTTTTGTCCGTCTCCTGCATCGGTCACGCCCGTAATTTGGTCTGTTTTTGAGGAGAAAACGTAGCAATATCACCTGAAATCGCATTGGCAGTGTTGAGCAGTAAAGTTGACCGACGAAAGGAAAAAAACAGAGAAGAAGAAGATAACAAGAAGAACAATTGTAGAGATGGCAGAAGCTTTTGAAGAAAGCTTTTATGAATGTGTCGACGTGTTGGGTGGTTGTGAACAACTATAGCGGTGCATTACCGCCACGAACCGTCGGATCGCTGAAGTGAAGTGAATTCTGTTATGAAAGCACAACCGTATTCATTGATTTATTGTATATTTTCATATAATTAAATGTTCATTACTAGCAAATGCCACACACCGTAGCAATTTTTTTAGCCTAATCTAATAAAACATAGACTAAAGCAAATTAAAAACAATAGAAATGTAGCGCTCATCAGGGCATTGCAAGCACAGCAGTCACTTTTATTTTTATTTATTTATTTTTAAAAAAAAGAGTGTTTGTTTCAATCTAGAAATATCGCAGAAATAGTCCAGTTTGAGTTCTGCAGGTAGAGAATCCAACATCTTAATCCCTCGTACAGAACGAGCCGTTTGCTTTGAGGATTTATGTGAAGCCGTCTAACAGTTCCCATCGGATGCTCCATGAGTTACTAATCCTGTGGCTCCAAGTGGAACCAGAAGGTCACCAAGCTCCCGAGGAGCCGGATCAAAAGCTGTTTCTTTCCACCTCACGGGCCTCTAAAGACAAGCACCTCCACAGGGAACAGTAGAAATATATCCTTTCCTTTCAGATTCAGCTGAAAGTTTTTAAAATGAGCAACAGACTGCGGATGTGAATGTTTTATAGGTTGTGTTGATAATCCCCTGCTGACAAACTGTCCCCACCGAACATGGACTTTACTGCTAAATGAATGGTAAGGAACTGATTAGTCTTTGCAGGATTTACTTTAGGGTGTCACCAATCTCTGTTCCAACAGGATTTGGTCTTAACTCAATGTTTTGTTATTCATTAAATCAGTTTTTAAGTGGTTTGTTTTTCTTTGTAACAATCTTTTCTAACAGTGTTATTAAAGATAAATGAATGTAAACTTAAAGTTGATGTACCAAATTTTTATTCCAGACGGTCAGTAGTCGGCGTTTTATTTTGCTCTTACCGTCAGCTGCACCGGTTGCCAGGTTGGCCGAATGTCCGCGGGGGAGAAGCGGTGATTATATAGTCT